>PVJA010049725.1:0-13600 GCA_004027025.1 Myocastor coypus
CATGCTTTTCTTTCTGTGATGATTAATTTTTCAACGGCTTTCTGAGTGAGATGTTGAATCTCAGTTCTTCAGTTGCACACTGATCTGCATGTTGCTATGCAGCTATTTTTCAGATGCCGTTGAACATTTATAGTCATTTAACTTTAAGCAGAGGAGCTTGACTCCTTATGAGTGGGTCTCATCCAACGAGATGAAAGTCTTAAGATTCCAAGCTAGTATTTCTCATAAAAGTAAGAGTTTAATTTTAAAACTACAATAGTAATGCTTGAGTTTCTAGACTCCTTGCTGATTTGGTTTTGGTTCATTTTCTCTGCATTCTGGATATATATATATATATATATATATATATATATATATATATTCCATTAAATTAGAAAGATGAAGTTTCTTAGCTTCTTGTGTAAACTTTTTATTGAGGAGCTCTTTCTGGGGGAAATAAATTAGAGTTAACAATGCAGAGAGAAGGAGAACCAGAAAAGATTCAATGTTAGGAGTTGGCGAGATGGCTCAGTGGTCTAAAGTGCTTGCTTAGGAAAGTTTATGCAACTGCAGGGACCACAGTTTGATCTCTGGCACCACATGCTGTGCCAGCCCCACACCCAGAGCAGGCTGAGCCAGTCAAAAACTTATATATATATATATATATATATATATATATATATATATATATATATATATATGAATGTTAGGTGAAGTTGCAGCCTGGTTGAAGAGAGAACTCTGTAGAATAAAATATATTAACAGTTTAACCTTGAAGAGAGGGAACTTTTAGATACTATAAGCTTTCTGCACTACTAGTTTAAATTACAAGATTTAAAACACAAAGATACTATAGTTATGCAACATAAGCTGGATGTTTAGTAATATAGGTCTGGCATAGACTCCATGATACAGACAGTTAATACACTGGCTGAGTTGGCCCACCCATGCCTTATTTCTACTATTTGAGTACATAGTGACTCATCAAGAGTTGATACATCAAATATAAAATTTAATATGGATGAAGATCATTTACACATGAATATGCATTCTTGACTTTCTTTTTTCAATAAAAGAGGAAATATATTAGTTATAGGTCAACCGGCATCGCAGTAGCCAACTGAGAGTCAACACCTGTTGGCTTCAGAACAGTACTAGGTGGTGAGAAAGAAACAGAAGGGCAGGATGCGATTCACACCTGAGAAATGTTTGCATGGAAAAGTCATACACAGGTGAGGCCTATTGTCTGAATGACCTTGATTGTAAGGATTTTTGTTCAAGTTTTTCAGGAACAAAGTACTATCAACCTGAAAGGGGAGGTATCAGTTAATGTTCATGTTTTGAGTGAAAATCCATAGAACAAATCGGCAAGGTACAAATTTCAGTAAAATTTCTGTGTTAAGTTTTTGAGGTACAATTTGCCCCTTCTATGGGGATCTGAGTTTGTGTTCTCCAGACCATTAACTGGCAGAATGCAGCCCAGCCACACTGTGGAGGTTGCTTTTTATTTTTTTTTTAGATAAGTCTTTTCCTCATTTTTAGTGTACATTTGATAATACTATCGGAAAAGGAACTGATATGTCAATGACATAAATTTGTGAAAAAATTCCCACAAAAAGGCCATGTTAATAAAAACTATTTCTACTATATTTGCTTGTTTGTTCATAGGACTATAGATTCTATGGAATCAAGGATTTACTCTTCTGCAACTTTTTCTTTTTCTTTCTGGAACCTACCAGTTTTTGACTCACATTGAGCAGTCTGTATGTATTTCAGTATTCATGGATTGGCAGTTCATTCAAATGGGAAACATTCACTACTGTGATACCTGACTTTACTTTCTTCTTAGCTTTTTGTCTTTTATAACATTTAGAACTTTAATCACTGCACTTAGGATCATCAAGGACAAAGAATTATTGCCAGTTGTAAGGTATGTGCAGATCTCAATGCTCACTAATAGTATTTGAGTTGATTTAACATATCTATTGTTCAGGGACATACCAATTGCTTATTACCCTTTAAGAAAATGTATTAAGTAGGAAGTGAAATAGAAGATATAGGGAGGGCAGGTACTGCTGAGCTGTTGAGTGAGCTGCATTACCACGATGTCGCGAATTGCCATGAGTCTCTTCAGAGTTCATAATTAGGTGTGCATGTTCTGTTCTCATCTGTAATGTTGCTAGCTATACAACACCCTCTATGTACTAATATTGCATCAAAATATAACCAATTAAATAGTCCTCTGCCTTAGATGTATTCCTTTACTGGTGATTTATGATATATCAAGGAAATATGGAGAGTCTCTGAGTCTTTTATTTATTCATTACTTCTGTCTCCAGAAAATCTGTTTGCTATCATTGTGTTTGGTGTCCCGTGAACAAAGTGCTTTTCTTTGAGCCATTCAGAAATGAACAGAGGGGCATATGCTCCCTCTGAAATTGTACTGTGGTATAAAGATACAAAATATATGGCTAGCACATCATACATTGGCAATTTTATGAATTTGTTCTATTAACACATCAATGTAATTGTCACTTATAGCAGTGTTCCCAAAGCACCTTCTTGTCCCTTTCCAGCCAGTAGCTCCTTAAATAGAATCCTTTTACTTCTAGCACCCTCTGTGACGTTTACTTTAAGTTACGGATGTAGGACATTCTTATATTTTTTAAAAAAAGAAAAAAAACTCTGCAGAGACAGGCATGAGAAGTTTTTAGATTATAATTGAATAAATGAGAATGGGGAAAATGTATTCAGTTAAGTCTTCAGAGAGATTTGACAGTTTAGTTGTATACAGAATAAGGTAGACATTTCTTAAAAGTGAAAAACACTCGGGTAAGTGAGTTTCCATGAAAAAGAAAAAAAAATAGTCTCAAGCAACATTCTGCGGTCTATAGGTAGCAAACAACAATTACTAGACAGTTCAATCAGTGGTAAAAGAAAATGCAGAAAATCAATCAGTGCAAATAAGGATCAAGGATAACACTTTTTATAATGCAAGAGGATGTGTAAAGTTTGTCATTAACAGAAGAATGGCTTGATTTGACAACAGGGAAGAGATTTAAGAAAGAGTAAAGGTAACTTCCGCAGTACAAAAGCAGAAATTCCTGCTCATCTGGAAAGTATGTGCAGAAACGGAATGAAGATTTAGTTGTATATTTCTGGGGAGGATTTATCCCAGTTTTTCCTAAAATTATAATGGTATGCTGATGCCTCAGTATGTGATAGAGTTTGTTAGAAAAAAAAGACACATATGTTTTTATGACTTAGTATAGAGTTCAACGTAGTGCATTTCTTTTCATAATAGTTTCAGTGCCTTGTATAGCTGCACTGGGAATGAGAAGGAACCACTGTATGTT
Organism: Myocastor coypus; assembly: GCA_004027025.1. Classification (NCBI taxonomy): domain Eukaryota; kingdom Metazoa; phylum Chordata; class Mammalia; order Rodentia; family Myocastoridae; genus Myocastor; species Myocastor coypus. Next base: position 3,336 of record PVJA010049725.1, read on the forward strand.
TCCTTTTACATTTGTACTTAATTGAAGACCTTCGACATTCTAATCTTTCAGGTCATTGTACCATCTATACGTTGCTCTAAGGTACCACACAAGTTAAGGAAGGTTGTTAGAGAGAAGAAGCTGTGACAATGGCCTGTTAGCAATTGTAGCCTGTATCATGGTGGTTTTCGCAATCACCAGGTTAAGTGTGTCCTTATTACCCCCAAATCTATGACTCAAAAAATAAAGAGATCAGAGTATATGGTTATCGTTATAATTTGATAACTCAGAGGTTTCTAATTTCAGCCCTGAATCCTGAGGAATTGTCAAAGATCGTGTAATGCTTCATGTCCTTGGCGATAAAAAAAACAGGGACCCCCTCACCCAAGAAAAATACTTAGGAATGTAAACAGCATTTTTTTCTTCACATTTGAAATGCTGCTCTGAAAAATAAGATGTTCAAAGTAGACAGGGCTCTGCGAAGGAGAATCCCTCTTGTATAGTGGGAAAGGATCAAGACGCTAACTCGGGAACAAGCTTGACTGATAGCTAGGCTGCACTGAGATTGAAAGTGTCATGAGTGTTGTTTATATGCTGCAAGAATAAACTTTGAAGTGTCTTCAGATTGGATGGATTCAAAGCCATGGGAATGGGTTTACAATTCATGAACCCCACTGTGTATGACTCCTGCTAGGGGTAGGGACTAAAGCCGGTGAGGAATCCAAATAATAATAATAATAATAATAATAATAATAATAATAATAATAATGATTTTTTTAAAAGACCATGGGCTGGCCAGATAGCTCAGAGGACCTGCTTAGGCACATGGCCTGGGTTCTGATCCCTGGCTTGCTGTGCCAGCCCCACCCCTGGAGCACAAGGAGACAGCGACTAAGGCTGTGCGTTGTGGCCCATGCCTATATTCCCAGTGCTGGGGAGGCTGAAACAGCAGGATCACTATTAGTCTGATATGTGTAGTGAATCCCTGTAGTCCCTGTACTAAAATGGACAATGGCTAATCCTGCCACACAATCTATATTCATAGTCACAAGAGCTTAATATATGTATCCTTTGTTTCTGGATTGGCTTTGCTTTTCTGGTTTTAGTTTAGCATTTTGTTCCCCCTGTGCTATTCAAAGATTGCATATATTAGGAAGACAGAAGACTACATGTAATAAAAGTTTAAAATTGTATTACATAGAAAGTCTAATTTCTTGTGACAACATGACAATAATCAGTCGTGCAGCATAGATCTGCACTATTCTTATACTTATTAACAAATCAGAGTACAAATACTCGGGGGTTTATTCTTAACAGCAGCCCAAAGTGTGCCACCTTCCACTGTACATTAAACATAATCAAAGAACTCAGAATGCTATTTTGATGATTCTGTATTTCCCTTTTGTCAAAATTTAAAAATGAAATTTGCAAGTTTTTCTATGATTTTTTCAGTTCAGCTTATGTTATTATTATTTTATGCTTAAAAACTTGAGGAATTAATTTGCTTTTGAATTTCTAACTGCTAAATCACTATGTTTCTTAGAACTCTTCTTTACAACAATTAAAACTCTTTCTGCCATGCACTTAATTTGTTATGCATGAAATCCAAAATGCCATGAGATTTTTAGAAAGGTGTGGCATTTTGCATTAGCTTTAAATGTTTGTTTCTTATATTAATGAAGTTTTGACAATATGCTATCACCTTAATATAACTGTGTTCATGTTTATATAATCATCTTAATTTGCAGTATTTCATCTAATTTATCCTTTAAATGCCTTGTATAAAATATGGCACGCTACACTGTAAGGTGTGATGCACATCCGGGTGCATTCTGACATCTCAAGGATGTCAGTTCCCCTCATAAGGATTCAGGGACAAAGCTAACTGCACTCTGGTTCTCATGCTCTTCCATTTGAGTTCTATGTTCCATATGTTTTATTAAGAGGTTTCTCTGCTTTTACTTTTTGCTTCTTTCAAATGCTTTACTTTATTCATTCATAACTAATCTTAATATCACAGTTGTTTAACCCATCTGGAGCAGTAAAGGACACTAAAAATCTCATCCATTGTTTACATCTTCTGGATCACATAATGAAAACCCAGTATGGTTCTGTCATTTTTCACTTTGGCCCAACCAAATCAAGAAATGCACAGCATAGTATCTCCTCGATGACCTTAGCTGCCTAACTTACTTGCAAGTGTTAATTTTGACCTTGTAACTGGTAACTGAAATATATCTCTGTCTACATCCCAGTTGTATGGGAGTAATGACCACCAAATGCTATTGGTGGTCAGTGTCCCCAGGACTAGTGAGGAGAAATAAATATTAGTGAATGGCAGAATTAAGATTCACTTTGTGAAGCATCCTGGCACTGCTGAGTGAGACTGATCACACATGACATAAGAATGATCTGGTTGCATTCTTTATGGTGGCCTTTGAAAAGGCAAAGTAAGAAAATAAATTTCGGTATGAGCAGCAGCAATCCCATGTTAAAGCTTTTTCCATATTAAATATGTTGACATTTTATGTGCTATAAACACACACAAGCTAGATTATTTTCAAAATGCACAATTTCCATGTGCATGGAGGGATGTGTGTAGTGACATACATACACAAACTTAGTATGTGTGTGGTGTATAACTCCTATCTGGATACAATAGCATGGTTCAAAAGTACCTTTTCACTTAAAACTACTGAAGCTTGATTTCCAACACCTTGCTATCTTATCTTTCTTCCCTTCAATCTCTCAGTTAATAGGATTTCTATAAACCAGCGCAGCAGTGGGCTCGGTAGCTCAGCAGATTAGTGGGTGAGCTTTCATCCTTGGAACCTGGTTCAAATTCAGTCCCAGCGAAGATGCCCAATAATCCTCCATGGGCCGATTGCTCTCAAAAGGGCATGAAGCCTACTTTATCTTTGAACCTGATTTTGAGCTGTTTTCTGAACCTTCCCTGTAACTTCAGATTTCATTCATGCAACTGGAAAAAAAAAAGTATGAAATACAACTATTTGCTTTTAGGTCATAGACTATTTTCTCTTCCACAAAGATGTGAAGGGGCAAAAAAAGGATTCCTCTTATTTTTATCCGTAGCTATCAATGTGCAAGAAATATCTAAAAATAGAGCCGAATCATCTCTGCATGCATTTTAAACCACTTTTGCACTAGTTTTCTTAGCTTCTTCCTACCACCTTCCAAGTAAATTTCTGTTCAGTGCATCCAAATCTTTGATTAGTTTCTTTACCATACATTTGCTATACATAATAATTACTCTCATCTTGGAGAACTGGTTCATCCACATATCACATCTTAATGGTTTTTGTTTGACCTTTCTGTCCCTTTTGTCCCCTCTTTCCCCACACCATGTTACTGCATTGGGTCTAAGACATTGACTTTGTGTGGTTTTACATTATTATTATTATTATTATTATTATTATTATTATTATCATTATTGAATCAGCTATGTTTGACTTACAAATTCCAACACACAAAACTTCCTTCTGGTCTGTGATCTGTACTACACAACTTTCTAGTTAGAGAGGATCCTTATCACCCGTACTCTGTAAGCTAGCCTTTGGTCAATACTCATTCGTTTGTCCTGTAGCTCTGTTCCCTGTATTGGCTTCCTTAACTTCTGAAACGCGTCAGTCTGCTTTGCAGTTTAAGAACTGCCTGGCTTTGTATGCCCCATAAACTGTGTTTCTGCCACCTCAGATCACAAAAAGCTCATATACAACAAATAGTATAAGAGAGAACTGAAGCAGAAGCCAGGTAACTGGCATTCTAATGTCCATTTCAGTTGTGACAATGACTAAGACATTGATACAAATAATGGCAAGGAAAATAATTGCAACCTCTGTTTTTATCTATCTGTTGGCATGTGCTGAAATTTAGTTTTGGTTTCCTTTTTTTGTGTTGTTGTTTTTCTAGGACTGTATATCTTTAATAATGTATAACCCTATAATATAAGCTAAAACTTGCTTATGAAAGACTTTCTAACCATCTTTAAAAATCTGAGAAGAACATTTTAACCAGTTTGCACAAGCTGTAACTCAGAAATGAACTCAGTTTGGTCTGATTCTTTTTTCTTACCTACTAATAGTGACCCTGCTGATTCTCGCTTCAGTATCCCTTAACTAAATAAAAGAACCTTTACAGATGACCATAAAGTCTTTCCAGATGGGAAACTAAAATGAATTTTTATATTTTATTTATTTCCACTGTATCATCTAATATATTTCTTGCTCAATTTTTGTTATAAGGTAGTTTTATTTTCTTTGATAAAACACACACACGCAGGCATGCACATACACACACACACAAATATTATGGCACAACTAGAATCGACTTTAATTATTTTATTAATACAATTTTAATGCACAGGTTATAGCCCACGACCCAGTCATTATATCATGTGCTTAATGATGGATTTACTTAAGAACAATTGAATCTTCCCCCTAATATTTTATTTTAAGTAGGGTATAAATTTTCTGTAAACTAAAACTGAGAAGATATTTGAATATTGTTAATATCTGTTTTGCATAGTCCTAACACCATGAACTTTCCAACCTTTTAAAATAGGAAAGGATTAAGAACGACATATAATTTTGAAAGAAACTATTGTCTATTATTACTAATTATAACCAGATTTATTCAGAATGAATAATATCTAGAAAATGATTATGACCTTTTGTTCCCTCAGATGGTAGGGGAGCTAGGGTGGCTAGCACATTTTTCATTAACAGTCAATTGAGTCTGAAAATCAAATTCAACCGCGGCAAATACTTAACAAATAAAAAAGCTAGATTGGAAGAAAACTTTCAAACCTGAAGACAAGTCTTTTTCTTTCTAGTACTTTTATGCACTTGCTCTACATAAAAAGACATTGAATTAGGAATGACAATAATTATAAATGTGTAATCTTTGTTCAGAAATTCTTACAATGAAACTTGTCCTCTTGTATTTCTGTTTTTTTTTTTTGAAAGATAGAGGACATAATTCAATTTTTAGGAATTCCCTGTCACATAGGCTTATAGATATCAAATCAAAAGTGGAGTTCTAACTGACAAAAAACTTGTAATGCCTAGGAGTCTGTTAAGTCTAACCTTATCATGCAAAATATTCAGACATTTTTGTTGTTTGCTTAATAAAGCATTTCTTAGTTGATCACAATTGTCAGTTTTATTTAACCAACTTAACTGAAGCATTGTGACATAATCATTAGGGGATATCAGAACCCCCTTCAAACCTTAACTTGGCTATTTACTGGGTAATGAAAAAATTTCTTCATGTGCATAGGCCTTCATTTCCTTATTTTTTGAAATAGAGACAGTAAAATTTACTCTCTGAATAGAATTTTCTTTTTGGTGGTACCTCAGATCAAAGTAAGGACCTCGTGCTTACTAGGCAAGTACTTGTTCCATTGAGCTGTCTCCCTGGTCCCCTAATACTATGTCTATAAAAATAAGAGTATAAATAAGGATTAAATAATGGGTTTAGTATATGAGTTTAGCCTCTATGTCTTCCACATTATGTGTTCACTCTGTGGTTGGTAAATTGAGCACACAATATGGCTTCAGGGCATGAAAGAGCCAAATGTCAATATCTACATATTGATAATAAAAAAGAAATAGTTGGTAAAGAATGACCTTGCTACAATAATTATAGTTCTTTACATGTTTTGTTCTGGTGCTCCAGTATTACTCATTTAAACCTTTAGCCAAAGACTGAATGCATTTTAGAACTTGGGGCCTTTTTTATCATGTGTTCTTCTCTAATAATGCTTTCTCATATCTATTTATTAAGATAAAATAATAACAAGTTTGTACAAAATGCATAAAGACAGGAGATGGCCCACCTATTGCTGTGAAATCTGGGATTTGCATTTAGAATATTTTCCACGTACCTCCCCTCCAAATAATTTTGATCACTAGTGTAGTTCATTCGTCTACATGAGAAGAATTTCATGGTGCTTTCCATAGCACTAATTTCTATACATGTTCATTCACTCATTCATTCCTTCCTTGGTGCATTTTTTTTAGCAAATTATGTAGATTATTACGTGTCCATAACTATGGTAAGCAAAAAGTACATTGTCATAAGTAGAACATCTTCCTTGTTTCTATGCATTGGGTAGTTTGGCATAGGAGTTGGCAAACAACAAAAGATGCCTAATATATCCGACTTATCATTTTTGTAAATGATGTATCATTTTGTAAATACCAAGCCACAGGTTTATGACAACATCATTGTGTTTCTGTGTTATGTAAAATGGTTCTCACATTACAATGAGTTGAATAGTTGTAATGGAGGCCATAAGGCCAACCTTACCTTTCCATCAGTATGACAAAGAAGTAAAACAAACATTCTCCTGGTGTAGAGACTTTATCCCATGGTCTGGTGAACTAATAATAGATGCTATATCAGATAGAGTCACTTTGAGAACGTTGCATTGAATCCAAAGGCTGAAAGGTAGGAATGGGAGAGGCTGGTAAAGCCAGGACTGAACAGAGGAAAACCTGTGAGGTCTCCAAGCACACAGGAGCAGGGGGGCCAATGCACATGGGGACAGTGCAGAACAATGGAGTTAAGGAAATCGCGCTGCAAAACCACCACAAAAGTGCAAGCTCTGTGCAGGTCTGACTACTGTTCAATAGGCAATCAGTGGAAGCTCTTAAACACAGGATATCATGTCATTTCTGTTGTGAAAGAGCCCTGTTGCCTCCTGGGCAGAGAATGGATGGGAGAGTTTGTCTATGTCAGAAAAAAAAAAACAAAAAAAAAACAATGCAGTTCATTTTGTATTGTGAATTTCTTTCACTGAGCATTTCATAGATACTGAAAATTTTAAATGAAATATTTTGCCAGTGAAGGTCATCAAACAGTTGTAGGAATTAATAAAATATTATTCTATTAGAGAGATTAAGACACACACGCACATTGAAAAGTTATTTGTTTGAGAAATGTGACCTAATCCTTGCTCCAAATCCCCTCAACCTGTCCTCGTTCATAGAGATTATGCACCAGCAGGAGACCTAGATTAATGATGAAGAGCCTTATCAAGAGCCTCTTTTGTTTTCCCTGCTATAAAATGTAGCTTATGCAACCACTCAGCACTGAGAGTGAGCTCACATTTGTTCTCTGCTTTTCGTTCACTGTCTCCTTTCAGTTACAGAACGTTTTTAATATATTAAAGAGATGGATTTTTTGTGAAACAGGAAAATACCATTTTTTGCTTGACTGTTAAGGATAAATTTCTTAAATACTAGATAATAAATCATGGACTGTTGAATAATGTATGTGATGTTATAAATTTAATTTTGATGTTTTCATGACTACCAAAACAACATAATTCATCCACAGTGTAATCACACCTTTTATAACAATTCATATATACATATATCAGGTTAATTACAGTGTATGTATCTGACAGGAACTTCATGACAGTTGAAAACAGTTTTCATTTCTCTTTGTAAGTAGGTGATATTTTTTCTTCTTTGGGGCTCATTTTATCAGTTGTATTCAGTATGTGCTGATGGAAAAGAAGTCTTTAAAACACACAGTTAAACTTCTCAAGGCTGCCAAGCTTTCAATGAAATTACATGAATTCTTTTTCCACATACAGTTAACCATGAGTTTCTCAGCACAAACCTTCTTTGAAACCCTTTTAAAAAGAAACCAATTAAGATACATTTTCCCCCTTTGTGACTATTGCTTTGCAAACAATTGACCAAAAATGAGAAAGAACTTGCACATTTTCTTTTTAGCATAAAATCTCCTAAGCCCCTAGGAATCTGACACTGACTGTAACTGGAGGAGTAAAACTTACTTGGGAGGCGCCATGATTTGGGCAACACAAACTGATCTAAAAATATAAATCTTTATGATCAGAGTAGGATGTCCCAAAAAATGACAGTTAGATTGTGGTGCTAGTTCACAGACATGACACTCCATTGAAATATTATTTAGCATAAGAGATAAACACATTTCCTTATTTTAAAAATGTGATCCACTGTCTTGCTTGTTCTGTGATACTAGGAGAACTACATGGTTTTTGTTTTTGTTTTTATTTTTGTGTTTGTCTTTATGAGACAGGGTCTCACTATCTACTTCAGACTGGCCTTGAACTCACTTTTGTAGGCCAGGCTGGTCTCGAACTCGCACTGATCCTCCTGCCTCAGCCTCTCAAGTTCTGGGATTACAGGCGTGCGCCACCATGCCCAGCTAGAACTACATGTTTTAACTAAGAAAGAAAACAAAGCATAAACAGTTGTTTATCTTTTTATACCTAAGTATTGGGTTTGCAAGTGCCACCAGTATATTTTCTACTTTCTATGTATGGAAATTAACAACTTTTACCTTGATAATATTAGAAATCATAGACTGAATTAAAGCAAATGACTTCAGAGAAATGGTGCATTTAGAGAGGGCTGCCACAATCATAAAAGTTACTTTTTGAGCATTTAGTAGGTGCCAGTCACTTTACCAAACTTTCCTTTATCTTTATAAATCTCTATGATAACAAATAGATATTCTAGTATTCTCTTTGTCCAGAGTAGAAAAGCAAATCATTCAGTAAAAGTACACAGTGGATCCAAAATAGAATGTTGTTCATAGTCATTAAACTCATGTTTTAATCTCAGTTTCATAAATCAGAAAATAAATTTTTCCATATTCCATAAATGTACCAGATGTCTAAAGTAGTCTGACAAAGGGATTAAACAGATTAAAGTTAGTTCAATGATCATAAATATAGATCAGTAGCATATGAAATATCACAATTAGACATTTGCTATGCTTTTTCCAATAATGTAATTATGTGTGGAGGATATTTAACAAAAAGAAAAAAATAGGTATGTGTAGAAAATTAGGAAGAATTAGGAAGAGACGACAGATAAAAACTAACTGATGATACCATTTAGAACAATAAGTATTGCCTGCCAAATTGTATTTTAATTAAAATAAGTGTTTAATTTTGATCTAGAAAGAATTAGCTATTCAAAACCCAAGCCAACAAGAAATAATTGATTTGTATATACTACCTCTGTGGTAGGTCCTTCGATTAAATTAAAAATTTAAGCTTCACACCTAATCATTATCCACTTTGTTTTTTTCACAGACAAGGTTTAAAAATTGAAGAACTCTTGAAAGCTACAGAGATAGTAAGTAGAAAGATAGGATCCAAGAGTGGGATTTTGTCAAAGACAGCATGGATAGTGTGAGTGTTTACCTTTAAACCATTATCTCTGTCAGATACAGGATGAATACTATGTAAAAAGAAATAAAATTGGTCTGTGGTGTCTCAGTTACTTTTTAATTGTTGCTGGAAAAAATATCTGACAATGAAAATGAAGGAAGGGTTTATTTAGCTCATGGTTAGTGGAGATTTCAGTCCGGACTCAGCTGGCTCGAAGGCAGAGAAGCACATGGCAGACAACAACTTTTCATGGTAGTGGCCAAGAGCAAGAGAGCAAATGTAGTAGCAGCAGCTAAGGTAGCTAGCTAGCTTCTCCCCTTCTTGCATTGTAATGCAGATTACCTGCCCCAGGGCAGGTACAATATGCACACCCATAATACTCAATCACAAAGTCTAGAACCAGCCGCATGACTGCATGAAGCTTTGAAGTGTCAACTAGACATTAACCATATCAAGTGGAAAACTCAATTAGCAAAAAGGAAACAAATCAACAAAAATAAAATCTAGTAGCTGTTCTGTGTATTAATTAAAAAAAAGTTCCCAAATCAAGGAAAGTTAATCTATCCTTCCTCAGCCCTACACCTGAAACCTGGCTTTGAGTGAAAATTAGCATATCAGAATGCACAAAGCAAAGGATAGAGAAAAGTTTGAGAGACTATCTCTCATTTAGTGAATAAAAATATACCAATTGAGTTGCACATGGTGTTTTCCATAGTGATAAAATATTAAATCTTTCAATATGACTGTAGAAGGCAGAAATAGCACCCAGTAGTAGTTCCCACTTCGAATCAGCTTTAAACTCTACATAACAACAAATTAAATATAACCCTAAAGTTTAACATTGGAAACTATAGAACTCCTCTTCAGGGTTAGAAGTACACAATATCTAGAAGTAAGGATTACTATTGTAACCAGTAATATTGTCATGTATTTCATAAATTTAGATAATTATAGCTATTGTTTTCAAATGCAAGAACACATTTTCTTATAATAATAGTTTGTACAACAGTTTTACATTTTTAACTGAAGTGAAAGGGCTGGTAACAACTCCACATTGTTCAGATTTTTTTTTTTTTTTTTTTTTTTTTTT
>PVJA010049726.1:0-13595 GCA_004027025.1 Myocastor coypus
GTCACTATTCATTAAAAAAAAACTTTTTTTATTCATTAAAGAGACTGATTTGTAGACAAGCCTTCTCTTTTCCAGAACAGTATAGTTTCCTGAGTCTTGACATGAGATTAGAACTCAGGTATACTGTAGAAAGTTTCCATGTCTTGGGCTGGCCAGATAGCTCAGCAGACTAAGGTCTTCTCTGCTTAGGCAGAGCACTGTGGCTATGGTTCGATCCCTGGCGTGCTGTGCTGGGTCTGCTCCAGGGGCTTGGGGTGCACTAAAATGGCAGTTGAGACTGGGTGTGGTGGTGTGCACCTGTAATCCCAGCACAGGGGAAGCTAAAAACCGGAGGATCACTATGAGTCCAATCTGTGTAGTGAGATCCTATACTAAATACATTAAAAAAAAAAAAAAAAAAAAGAATGAACCTGCGAAGTACCAGGAAGCACCTCAATACCTACATGTTAGTAGCTAAGCTCCTTTGATTTTCAGGTAAGGAACCTGTGACCAGAACAGCTGACAGGAGGCAGCCAGTGAAACTGAGAGTGTCCCCTTTCTCTCTCTTTTTTTTTTAGAATTTTTTATTTTATTTATTTATTTATTTTTTTCTTGTTTCAGAACCTTTGTTTGTTTATTCACTCATTTTTATGGCCGGCTCAACCCACCCCGAGGGCAGGGCTGGCACAGCATGTGGTGCTGGGGATCGAACCGCAGTCCCTGAAGCTGCCCAAGCTTCCCCAAGTAGGTGCTTTAGACCACTGAGCCATCCCACCGGGCCCCAAGTGTCCCCTTTCTCTTCTCTCGTTCTCTCCTACCCTTTAGCTGGTAGAGCAGGGCTGATGTGTGCTGTGCTGCTTAGCAGAACTTGGGTAGAGAAGGTGACCTAGAAATCTTGTCTTTGGCATTGAGCACGGTGCCCAGCACGCAGTAATGAACATGCAGGGTTGAGAAGTGTGCTCTTACTGGCTTTATCCACAGCCCAGATCTGCTGGTCCTTGGCATCCACTGCCCACGTGGCCCACACGCTGTAGCTATCATTCAGAGCCTCTGGGTCAGTCTCCTGCTTCCATCCCAGGGGCTGCAACTTGAGCCTCTACTTCAAAAGTGTGGTGTTGAAGCCACTATCTCAGATGTTGCCAACAAAATTCTTGTGCTCTGGTCTCCACAGAGTGTTTCAGTGTATCTACTACATAAGTGACTCATCTTCACACCTCCTTCTAATAATGAATGTCTCCTCATCAGGGGTGGAAAGACCCAAAGGTGCTTGAGCTGCTTCTGTGAATTAGTCAACAGATCCTTCTAGAAATATTCAATAAAGCTGGACGTGGTGGTGCATGCCTGTAATCCCAGCACTTGGGAGGCTGAGGCAGGAGGATCGATGCAAGTTCAAGGTTCAAGACCAGCCTGGACTACAAAAGTGAGCTCAAGGCTAGCCTGAATTGCATAGCAAGACTGTGTCTCAAAAAGGCAAAAAAAAAAAAAAAAAAAAAAAAAATCAGTAAAGATGAAGCTTTGTTTTTATTTATTTCTGCATTCTAAGAAGAAGATCACCTGCTTGACACTGGGCCAAGAAAGAGCCCTTTGCAAGTTGGGAATGACAGAACAATACTTACCCAGAAAAGGGAGGTATCTTGAACTGCTCTTGAGGGAAGAACTAACTAAAAATGGAACTGGCCTACTTCTGGAGGCCCTGGAATTGCATGGCAATGTCTCCTTGAGCAAATGGTTGCCCTCGATCTAGGTACTCATCTGTCACTGGCCCACACACCTGGCAGAAAGTGCCCGTAAAACTCATGCAGATGGAGCCGTGGATACCTTGGATATCTTGTGACCTCTGTAAGAGTGAGTCTCATTTCAGACAGGAAGCCAGGATTTGGAGAGCAATTCTCAGCGCCTTCAGAGAGTGTTAGAAATAAAACCATGACCCCTGAACAAGAGGAAATTCCATTAATCTAGAGGAAATGAGACCTTAGGACTGCCTACAAATACATATGTTAGACATTAACTCAATATACATCCATCCAATCTTTAAACATACCTCACACGTATATAACGCATACACATACACATATGTGATTTTTTAGCTTAGTGCTAGGAAAACCAAAGTCTATATTATGGGGACTAAAGGTTCTGAGTACCTGGGACTGCAAGTGCCTGGCAATTTATACATGAGTTCAGCGAAAGGACTGACAGTTCTTCCAATTTATTTTAATTTTTATTTATTTTTTATTTCAGAACTTTTGTTTATTTTTATGGCTGGTTCAGCCTGCCCTGAGGGCAGGGCTGGCGCAGCATGTGGTGCCGGGGATCGAACCGCGGTCCCTGTAGCCCCCTAAGCTTTCCTAAGCAGGCGCTTTAGACCACTGAGCCATCGTGCCGGGCCCCGCCAATTTATTTTAGACATACACAAACATCATACACACAGAGTCATAAGAACATGCAATTGTTTATATATGATTTTAAGATCAATATAAAATTAACCATATTTTTATTTTAATCAATAAATATTATGTACAGGGGCTGGTGAGATAACTCAGTGGTGTAAAGTGCCTGCTTAGGCAAGCTTAGGCAACCACAGGGACTGCAGTTCGATCCTTGGCACCACATGCTGTGCCAGCCCCACCCCCAGGTCAGGCTGAGCCAGCCATTAAATAATGTTATGTACAATATTGTCAATTGTACCTTTTCCAACATCAAGTGACATTAGCTGAATCCATATGGTATCTACAACCACCGTTGTTTTCTTTATTCTGGTTTACGTGTACTATCTTTTATGTATCTCTTCTATTAATGGATATTGATGTTGTTTCCAATAATTCTTGGCTGCGTTCCATTCAGCAATAATCATCCTGGTATGGCCTGCCTGTGAAATGCTGCCAGAAATTTTCAATGGAACCTGAAATTGCTAAAGGTGGAATTTTTCAAATCTTGCAATATGAACATACTCAGTTTTACTGAAACTTGCCAAATGGCTTCCATAACGACTGTGACAATTTATTCCCACCTGCAATGCATGAGAATTCCTGTTTACCTATATTCTTAGATTTGTTGATTTTTATCAGACAGATGAGCTTTATCTTGATTTAATTTGCTTTACTCTAATTAATACTGAGATGGCTTGGTGGTCACTTATGTTTTCTATTTCATGAATTTTCTTTTTTCTTTTTTGAGACAGGGTCTCACTGTGCAGTTCAGGCTGGCTTTGAGCTCACTTTTGTAGCCCAGGCTGGTCTCGAACTCACAACAATCCTCCTGCCTCAGCCTCCCAAGTGCTGGGATTACAGGCATGAGCCACCAGTGAATTTTCTTATTTAAAAATATGTTATTTATGTATTTGGCACAGGGTCTTGATATGCAGCTTGGACTGATAGTGATTCTTCTGTCTGAGCCTCCCCAGCGCTGGGATTACAGGCGTGCACCACTACGCCTGGTTTCAGTGGCTGGTACTGTATGCCTGTGTTTCTAGGGCGTCCACAGCATCCTCAGCAGTACTGGGGATCGAACCTGGGTCCTTGCCAGGCAGGTGCTTAGGCGACTGAGCTGTCTCCCCAGTCCTACCGACTTATTTATTTTACCAATTCTTCTATTAGGTTGTTCATCTTTTTCCTAGTCATTTAGTGGTATTCTTTCTATGAAATTGATAATATACACTGCAAATTATTTTCTCCCTGTTTGTCACTTATTGTTTAAACTTGATTTAATGTCTTTCAGCTTACATAGGATGTCTGTGTGCATCTAAGAGATAGTTTCTTTTTTTTAATGTATTTAATTTAGTACAGGGTCTATAGGGTCTCCTTGCACACACAAGACTTGTAGTGATCCTCCTGTTTTCAGCCACCCAAGTGCTGGGATTACAGACATGCACCCAGTCTCAGAAATAGTTTCTATACCCATAGTTATTCTCCCATATTTTCTTCTTTAAAGTTCTAAAGGTTTGTGTGTGAGGCATGGAGAGGGAATCCAATTTAATTTCTTTTTTTATTATTATTATTATTTATTTTTTATTCTTGTTTCAGAACCTTTGTTTGTTTATTCACTCATTTTTATGGCCGGCTCAGCCCACCCCCTAGAGGGCAGGGCTGGCGCAGCATGTGGTGCCAGGGATCGAACCGCGGTCCCTAAAGCCGCCCAAGCTTCCCAAGCAGGCGCTTTAGACCACTGAGCCATCCCGCTGGGCCCCCCAATTTAATTTCTCTTAAATTGGAGTTATTGTGTTAGTTGTCTACTGCTGTGTGGCAATCTGCCTCCAAATGTAGCAGCATAGGTTGTTTGAACATCAAAGGAGCACATTTATTGTCACCCATTTCCTGAGGAATCTGGAAACAGCTTAGCTGGATTGTCCTGGCCTAGAGGTCATAGTCATCCTGCTATAGATGGAATGTTGATTGTATTCCCTCAGAATTCATGGATTAAAGCCCAAATCTCCAGTGTGAAGTAGGGCCTCTGAAAGGTTTAGATAAGGTCCTGAGAATGAAGCCCCAAAGATGGGCTGAGGACCCTTAGAAGCACAGGAAGAGACCAGACCTCTGTCCTTCACCATGTAAGCACAGCCAGTTGAAAAAGAGGCTCTCGACAGACACCAGATGGCCCCTCACTCTGATACCTCAGACTTCAGCCTCCAGAGACATCAGAACTCAGTGTCTGTTGCTTAAGCCACGCAGTCCATGTTATTTTATCTTGGCAGCACAAGGGGCCTGAAAAAGAGCTGAAGTCTGTAGGGGCAGGAAGGGTAGAGGAGAGGAAATGTGCTTCCACCATGGCACACTCACGTGGCTGTCAGCTGGGTGTCTCTCTGCTCCTCACAGGGCCTCTCCACTAGGCTGCCTCAGAGGCCTCATGGTTTGGTAGCTGGCTTCTCCCAGAGTGAGCATTCCATGCATGACAGAAAGCAAGTGTGAGCAAGCAGGAAGCTGCCGGCCTTTCATGACATAGCTTCTAAAGTCACACACTGTCACTTCTGCTTTGTTCTAGTCACCAGAAGCCAGTCACTGAGTCTGCCCACTCAGTGGGAGGGGAATTCCATTCCACATCTTCAAGGGAGGCAGATCAAAGAACTGCAGCCACAGAAATCCATCACAGATCTACAGAGTCATTTATTCCTTGCCTTGCTTTATTTTAAGTCTACCCTCGCCTTGGTAGTGTTCAGTGACAATTCTCTTTTTCATCAAGTTCTCTCACAAGCAGACATCTGTGCTGATCCATTGACTTATGTGTCCATCCTGCACCAAGGTGGCTTGTTACAGGTCTGCATGTGGGAAAGGCCCCTGTGTATAAACCACACCTCTGAGCTCCCCTTGCATCCAGGCCATCATGTGACTTCGAAGTTAGGATGAGCTAGATGTGAAATGGTCAGTTTCTGGTGCTTTTGTTTGTTTTCATGGGGCTTTACGCTACCATGTGTAGTCTGGCTGTCCTCCTGGTGGTAAGCACAGGTGGACACAGTGTGGGGAAAGACGGAAGAAAAAGACAGAAGCCTGGCACCTTGGCAGCCAGCTGAATCCAGCACAGAAAGGGCCAGCAGCGTAGCAGCACCACCTTCTCTAGGAACAAGAGGACTGTCCCCCTGAGCCCTCCCCACACTGCAGGCCCAAAAGGTGGTTGAAGCTTAATGTTTCAGAGAGGCTCGGGGTCCACCAACATTTCAATGCACGCCATCACTTAAACAACTCTTTCCTTGGCCTTGTACTTCTTTTTTCTTTCTGAGAAGTAGCTCATGGTATGTTTGGAAATGTCATGTTGTCCAAATGCTCATTAGCTGAAGGTTTGTCGCCAAAGCAGCGAGGTTCAGCAGTGGGGCTTTGGACAAGTAACTGGATCACGAGGACTCCAATCACATCAAGGGTCAGGTCATCAATGAGGTCATCATATAATGGCATTCTTTGGAGACAGGAAGATGCTCAGGGGCTGGCATCTGGAGAGAGGAAGTTGTTCACTGGTGGTGTGCCCTGGAAGGGTCCATCTTGCCCCACTCTGCCTTTTAGTTTCCTGGTCACCAAGTGTTAATCTGCTTTGCTTTACGTACTTCCTGCCTTGCAGTTCTGGCTTGCCCCAGGCCCAGAGCCATAGAGAGCCAGGGGATCCCAAACTGAAACCCTCCCTCCTTTAAGCTGACATTCTCAGGGATGTTGTCACAGTGACAAAAGGCTGACTTTCACCCCTTATAAAAACTTTTTAACTGAATCTGGAGGAAAAAATCTAAATCTTTCTTTGTCTGAGTGGTCAGCTTTTCTTTTGAGGTTTTCATGTTTCCCCTCCAAAGTACTTGGGAACATCATTTCCTTCTTTTAAAAATTGTATTTCTTTACATTTTATTTTTGCTTGGCCCAGCCCCATAATCTCCTTGATCACAAAATTTGGGACACCACTGAGTTACAGGTTGTCACAGCAGAGGTTCTCATATGTCCTGAATCCTCACTGACCTTGAAGGGCTAGGGCTAAAATATTGGCTAGCCTTGTAGCCCCTTTATTTTTTCTAATTCTTCATCTTTAAACTATACTTCTTGGGGGCTGGGGAGATAGCTCCGAGGCACAAGTGCCTGCTGGGCAAGTGCAAGGTCGTGAGTTCGAACCCTGGTCCCACAAAAAAAAAACCAAAAAAAAAAACTATACTTCTTAAACATCCAGAAGAGAAGCTTAATGATATTATTGCCCTGTAACAGAGTCAGTTGGGAAGGGCCAGGGAAATAGCTCAGTTGCGCAAGTGCCTGCCTGGCAAGTGCAAGGTCCTGAGTTTGATCCCAGGTACAATAAATAAATAAATAAATAAACAAACAAACAAACAAACAAACAAACAAACAGAGTCAGTTGGGCTTAAATATCACTATCTGTCTGCACATAAAAAACCTTAGACATAATATGGAATTGCTATTTTCCAACAGCAATAGATATTCTAAACTTTACATTCCTACAGAATGTGAAAAAAAAACCCAATTACACATTTTCTACACAGAAATTTCGAAATCAAACTGTATATACAACATTGTAGCAGGAGAGTCCTATGACTTTTTTTGTTTCTTGTTTTTTGTTACCTTTTTTTTTCAAAGATTTACTTTAAAGAATTTTTTTTTCTTGTTTCAGAACTTTTGTTTGTTTATTTATTTATTTTTATGGCCTGTTCAACATTATAGCAGTGATCAATATGACATTAGAAGCAGTACACATTTAGAAGACCAAAATGATACGTATTTCAAGCATTGTTTTAGTATTACATGTTGCTATCCTTCTTAGTGTAGTTACTCAGTTTTCAGATATCAGCATATATACTCAGGGTGAGAATTCTACCCATTAGCTGCTATTTTCAAGAATCTGATGGAGATTCTTAGGACTGTTGCCTTAAACATCTTGTTTATATAAATGTATGATTTTGCCCCTGCCATATTTGTTTCCATTCTGTTTTCTTTCTTTTTTCTTTTTTGAGCAGAATAGATTTACTGGGGGAAAGAAAGCTCCTGTCCGAGAGAGGAACAGGAGGGGTGGTCCTGAGTGGGAAGTCCCCCTCCATTCTGTTTTCCTAGTGTGTGAGTTCACAGCTATAAACTTTCCTCTAAGAACTCTTTTCATTGCATCCCATAAATTTCTGTAAGTTGTACTTGCATTTTTATGGAATTGTAGATATCGTTTAATTTCTTGTTCAATTTCATCTGTAACGCATTGCTGCTGAGGAGGGTGTTGTTTAATTTCCACGTATTTGTGGGGCTTTTTGTTTTCTTTTGTTATTTATTTCCAGTTTGATTGTACTGCGGTCAGATAATATGCATGGGATAATTTCTGTTTTCTCACATACTTAAACATGACCTAGCCAGGCGTGGTGGCGCATGCCTATAATCCCAGCATTCAGGAGGCTGAGGCAGGAGGATCAGTGCGAGTTCGAGACCAGCCTGGGCTACAAAACTGAGCTCAAGGCCAGCCTGAACTGCATAGCGAGACCCTATCTCAAAAAGAAAAAAAAAAAAAAAAAAAAAAAAAAAAAACCATGACCTATGGACTAGTATGTAGTCTATTTTAGAGAATGTTCCATGTGCAGCTGAAAAAAATGTGTAGTGAGATGTGGTTGGATGGAATACTCTGTATATGTCCACTAAGTCCACTGGTTCCAAGTTCTGGTTCAGTTCTGCTACTTTGCTAATTTTTTGTTTGCTTGACCTACCTTCTTGGTTTTTGTTTTTTGCTTCTTTTTCTGTTTTTGTTGTTGTTTTTATGTTTCCTATCTTTTTTTTTTTTTTTTTGAGATATGGGGGTGTTAAGGTCTCCTGTTAAGATTGTGGTATCGAAAAAAAAAAAGATCGTGGTATTGCATAACAGACTTTTCACATCCATGAGATTGTTATCCCTGCTTTTTTTCTGAGGTCCTGGGGTATGTAGCATTGTTCTGCATTCTCTGACTTTCAGCATATGAATTTCTTTATGAGTTAAGTGTGTTTCTTGTATACAGCATATTATTGGATTTTACTTCCTAATCCACTCTGGCAGTCTATTTCTTTCTTTCTTTCTTTCTTTCTTTCTTTCTTTCTTTCTTTCTTTCTTTCTTTCTTTCTTTTTCAGAATTCTTTTATTTTATTTATTTATTTATTTATTTATTTATTTCTTGTTTCAGAACCTTTGTTTGTTTATTCACTCATTTTTATGGCCGGCTCAGCCCACCCTGAGGGCAGGGCTGGT
Source organism: Myocastor coypus (assembly GCA_004027025.1). Taxonomy (NCBI): domain Eukaryota; kingdom Metazoa; phylum Chordata; class Mammalia; order Rodentia; family Myocastoridae; genus Myocastor; species Myocastor coypus. Next base: position 8,641 of record PVJA010049726.1, read on the forward strand.
GCAGCATGTGGTGTTGGGGATTGAACTGCGGTCCCTGAAGCCGCCCAAGCTTTCCCAAGCAGGTGCTTTAGACCACTGAACCATCCTGCCGGGCCCCATCTATTTCTTTTAATTGGTGAATTGAGTCCATTTACATTGGTGGCTACAATTGAGATGTATTGACTTATGTTTGACATGTTATTTGCCTGTTGTTGTTCACTCCTTTTCCTCCTGTGTTTAATTGTTTGCCCTGTTTGGTGGGTTCCTTCTGTTCTCATTCATGGAGTTCTTGTCATTTTGGTCTCTCTCCAGAGTATCTTTTAGTGTCTGTACAGGGTTAGCTTTGTCATCATGAAATTCTTCAGTTGTTCTTTGTCATGGAAGTATTTTGCTTCCCAATCAAACTTGAAAGAGAGTTTTGCAGGGTATAGCAGTCTGGGCTGGAATTCATTTTCATGGAGGACTTGAAACACTTTGTTCCATTCTCTTCTTGATTTCATGATTTGTGAAGAGAAATCTGCCATAAATCTCCTTCAAATGTGATCTGTTTATTTTCTCTAGTGGCTTTTAGTATATTGTTTTTGTGCTAGACTTCTGGGATCTTGACTATTATATTTCTGGGTATGTTTTTAATTGGGTTGAAGTTATTTGGAGTTCTATATGCTTTGGTTACAGAATGTCAGATTATTTCCCCATAAGGGGCCTGGCAGGATGGCTCAGTGGTCTAAGGCGCCTGCTTAGGAAAGCTTAGGCAGCTGCAGGGACCGCGGTTCAATCCCCGGCACCACATGCTGCCCAGCCCTTCCCTCAGGGCAGGCTGAGCCGGCCATAAAACAAACAAACAAACAAACAGATTATTTCCCCATGTTTGGGAAGTTTTCTGCTATTCTGTACATTTTATTTTATTTTATTTTGGGGGGGCCCAGGTTCAAACTCACAACCTTGCACTTGCCAGTCAGGCACTTGTGCCATGGATCTATCTCCCCAGCCCCCTGTACATTTTTTTAATATCATTTGTATTGACTCCTTTCTCATTGATACCTATTAGTCTTATGTTGTTCATCTTTGAATCATCTTGCAGATGTTGAATTACTTTTTCCTGCATCCTAGATATTTTTAAGAGATCTTTTCTTACCTTTTCACTAGCTGCATGGTGTCTTCAAGGTCTGAAACTCTATTTCCACTTTTATTCAGATGGCTTTGCTAGCTTGTGATTGAGGTTTTAATTTCCTAAAGATCTCTTAGAATCTGCTTTATGCATTCTATTTCTTTCCTGTGTTGCTCATTCAAGGATTCTATGATTTTTCTACTCTCTATTTTTTATCAGTGTCTACTTTAGAAGCATTTAGTAACTCTTTCATTATAGCTATCATTTCTTTTTTTACTTCAGTGAATATTTCTTTTTGAAATTTTTGTACTTTTTCTTTATTTTTTTCAATTCAAAATATTTATTTATTTATTTTAAATTTAACAATCGTTGTATTACATATTTTCATTATCAGATCTGTTCAGATTAATAGATATGGGTATATAAGATAGATCAAACAATTAAACATTAACACTTCAGTGATTATTTCTGATCTGATATCCTCTCTAGCTTTCTGCAGTTGTTTTTTTACTTCAGATGCTATTATTTCAGAGCTTTCAGGAGTGTGGCTTCCAATTTCTTCGATGCTAGTGGCTTCTGCATTTGTTCTGGGTGATCTCAGGGCTGAGACTGCATTTTGCTCCTCCTTTTGTGCAGCACTGCCCTCTGACCTTTGGTGTAGAGCCTTGGTGTGGTAGTTACCTTAGCTCCTACCAATATTATTACCCAAGAAAGATTATGTGATCAAGGCAGTTGCAGTTTTTTTTTTTTAATTTATTATTTTTATTCTTGTTTCAGAATCTTTGTTTGTTTAGTCACTAATTTTTATGGCCGGCTCAGCCCTCCCCAAGGGCAGGGCTGGCGCAGCATGTGGTGCCGGGGATGGAACCTCGGTCCCTGAAGCCGCCCAAGCTTTCCCAAGCAGGCACTTTAGACCACTGAGCCATTCCGCTGGACCCCAGTTGCAGTTTTGAAGTGAGATGCAGTGCTTGACAAACTTGTAATTGATGGGTTTGTGTTTTAGGCCCTAAGGGCCAGCATCATGACTGTATATGTTATGGTTTGTGTTTAGTTGTCCCCTCAAAGCCTTATGCAATCAGGGGGCAGGGACTACTAGAGTTTGAGACTTGAATCATGATCCACTGGGATTATGTGTTTTAGTACTGATGATATTATGGGTCTGGGTACTTCTGGGATTATGTGTGTGGCCTGAGGTGGATAGACTGAGGCAGAGAGCCTGAATGTAATATAAGAAAGATAGAAAGACAGACTCTTTCTGTTGCTCTCTGCTGCCCTGGTTGGTTGGTTGGAACTGCTGCTCTCTGCCATGTGCCTCTTTGCCTTGGAGCCAGCCAGGTATGGACTGAAACCTCCAGTAACTGTGAGCTAAATAAGCCTTTCCTTCCTTCATGTTGGGTGTCAGGTATGTGTCCCAGCAATAAGACAGTATAGCTAAGTAGATATAAAATTGGGAATTTGTATTTAAATTAGTTCTCCTGAGATCTGACTGATCACCTCCCCTTGATGTACCTGGAGACTTGCAGGCAAACTTTCACCCAGGTTACCTGTTGCCTCCTTTCTCGGTAGAGAGAGAGAGAGAGAGAAAGAGAGAGAGGATGTTCTAATAGATCTGGGTCTAGCATTGTGCCTCAGCTTACCAGGTCTGGATCTACCAAGGTCAACCTCCTTCAGCTGTGCCTGGCTTGAGTCTGGCTGCTGTGCTTGGCTTCTTCCTGTTGCAGCCTGGGAAAGTGAGCCTGCTATGCCCCACTGGCGAGCTGTTCTACTCCTGGATTAGCTAGCTGAATCTCGCTCCTAGCTGTTCTTCCAGGAGTTCCACTGCTGAGTTCCACACCTGGCCTGACTGTTAGCTCGAAGCAGGAATTTCCGGCAGGGCACAGGGCCTGACCACTGGCTGGGGTCGGTTGGTAATGATTCATAAAGGTTAGTTTTAAATATCTTTGTCAAATTAAAGTTTCTGGCTAACATGTTTGCTGAGAATATTCTCAATAAATGTGCACAATTATATTTTCTACATTTTACATATTTGTTGAGATAATATAGTCTTCTTTTAAACATTGTCATATGTGAAAATAACTCAATACATTTTTCTAACATTGAACCACATACATTTTTACAAGATAAATCTTAGTGCATTGAAGTTCTTACATGTACTATGAAATTAGATTTGCTAATATTTAATGTAGGTTTTTATATTTATAAATGACATTGACATATACTTTTTTGTAGCTATTTAAAACTCCCTCCTTTTCTATGTTTATTAACCTAACAAGGTTAGATATTTTCTTTTCTACAATTTAGAAGTATTTGACTAAGATGGGAATTACGCATCCCTTAGGGTTAAATTTGAATGTAAAGTTGTATGAACCTGTTGTCTTTCTTGAAAAGAGATATTTGATTAGTTCTTCAGTTATTTTAACTGCCTGGCACTTGCCTGGCAAGTGCAAGATCCTGAGTATAATCCTTGATACCAAAAAAAAAAAAAAAAAGATTATTGACATATTCACAGTTGCTTTGGATTTATTGCTCATTTTATGAAAGTTTTCAAAATTATAGAGAAGAATTTGATTAGAGCATTTGGTCCCTTATACTGTTTTGCTTTTTGTCTCGTTTCTAATTAGTCTTTCCAGACATTTGCCCATTTTGTTAATTTTGGTTTTTAATTCTTTTTGTTTTGTTTTTGAGATAGTGTCTTGCTATGTAGTTCAGACTGGCTTTGAATTCACCATATAACCTAAGATAGCCTTCAATTCACAGCGATCTTCCTGCTTCAGCCTCCCAAATGTGGGATTACAGACACGTATCACCATGTCTAAAATTTTAGTTTTTAATTGACAACATTTTGGCTTCATTCATTTTTATATTCTTGATTTTCATTTGTATTATTTTTAAAAATTATTTTCCTCTAGTTTTCTTTTGTTTTTGTATTTTAGGGAAGAGTCTATAGGGTGTTGAGAGTTGTGTCACCACACCCAATTTCAATTGCCAATGAGGGTGCCCCTAGGGTGGAGCTGGCACTCTTGTAGTTTTTTAAAAAAATTTATTTATTGAATATAGGGTCGCACTATTTAGTTTAGACTAAGAGTAATCCTCCTGTCTCAGTCTGCCCAGCATTGGGATTACAGGAGTGTAACACGCAGTTCTAGGGCAGGTACCACATGCAGTGCTAGGTATTGAACCTGGGTCCTGCATTTGCCAGGCAGGCGCTTAGACCTCTGAGCTGTCTCCCTAGTCCTCTTAAAGATTTTTTTAGATTACCATTTTCTCTTTCTAGATTAAATTGTGTATTAAATTTTAAATCTCTTTTATCATTCTAAAGAATATATTTAATTCTAAATTTCCCCTTGGGTATGATAGTCATACCTTACCCATGTGGTATGGTGGGCACTTGTGCATTGTGGGATTCCGAGGCTGGAACCCAGGCCCTTGCGTGTACCAGGCAAGCACCCCAGCCCTTAGCTCAACTTCCAACCTTCCTTGTCCAGTTTTATATGTGTGGATCTGTTGCATCTCATTTCTAAATAGTTTTCCTGCTCATCATGGTTTCCTTTCTAATCCAGAGTTTACTTAGAATGGTATTTGTAATTGTCAGATTTATGAGGTGGAAAAATACATTTCCACTGTTGGTTTCTATTTTGAGGACTTTGTGGTAAAGGAACATGATCTTGTGATGACAAGCCTTTAAAATTCCTTTATTGCCGGGCGTGGTGGCGCACGCCTGTAATTCCAGCACTCGGGAGGCTGAGGCAGGAGGATCGGTGTGAGTTCGAGACCAGCCTGGGCTACAAAAGTGAGCTCAAGGCCAGCCTGAACTGCATAGCGAGACCCTGTCTCAAAAAGACAAAAAAAAAAAAAAAAAAAAAAAAAA
>PVJA010049727.1:0-13598 GCA_004027025.1 Myocastor coypus
CAGCCGGTGCGTGGGCTCAGCTCCCAGCGGTGGGGTTTGGGCTGGGCTGGAACAGGAAGTTAGTCGCGGGAACGCAGAGGTGGGGCAGAGGGGCGCAGGGGCTTACCCGCGGCGGGTGCGCAGGCTCAGCTCCCAGCAGTGGGGTTTGGGCTGGGCTGGGACAGGAAGTTAGTCACGGGAACGCAGAGGCCGGGCAGAGGGGCACAGGGGCTTACCCGCGGCGGGTGCGCAGGCTCAGCTCCCAGCGGTGGGATTCGGGCTGGGCTGGAACAGGAAGTTAGTCGCGGGAACGCAGAGGCGGGGCAGTGGGGCGCAGGGGCTTACCCGCGGCGGGTGCGTAGGCTCAGCTCCCAGCAGTGGGGTTTCTGTTTCTTTATTTTAAATATATTTAGTACAGGGTCTATAGTGTCTCATTACACAGATTGGATTTGTAAGGATCCTCCTGTTTACAGTCCCGCAAATGCTGGGATTATAGGTGCACACCAGCATGACCAGTCTCAATCCCCCTTTCAGTATGCCCTGTGGTTAGGGCCTGCATGGCAGGCCTGGGGATCAAACCTCTGGCCCCTACTATACCTAAGTAGGTGCTTCAATCTGCTGAGTTATCTGGCCAGACCTTAGTATGTGTTTCTGTTGCAGTAATCAGGAGCTTCCTCTCTTCAGTGTTCTGCAAACTTTATCAGGTAACAAATGTACTAGCAAAGAATGTATGTTAAAAGATACATTTGGGCCCCATCTCAAATTTCTAATTATGTTAAGGGTGGTACCTGAGAATTTGCATTTTTAACTAGTTTCTGATGCCTTGGCTATTTATTCTGGGACCTGAGAATCACTATTTTAACTTTTACTCCAAGTTTAAAGTTTTAGGAAAGACCTGAGGATACCTGACAGCAGAGGCACAAGCGGTACAGGAAGGGATGTTGGTTGAATGCTAATGATACAGGGTACTTACTGTGTGTTGGTTTGTGTTACAAATAATTCAGTTCTCCCAACAACCTGTTAATGTGAGTCTATTACATCTCTACCTGTGAAGGGAAAATGTTCATACTACCAAGGCATGTCTGACATCTCTTCCCTCAGTCGCTGTAGGAGGTAAATTTCCCTTGAGGGAAGCCATGGGATTTAGTACATAGAGCTGTAGAGTCAGATAAACTGGGTTACAATCCTAGCTTCTTCATGAGAAAGCGGTAGGAGCTGGGAAAGGCACGCGATTTCTCTGTGTCTCAGTTTCCTGACGTGTAAAGTAGAGCCAATTATTTGTTGTTAAAGAGGAGTTAGGAGGGTTACAGCTAGTGCTGTAAAGCCTTGGCTGTCGGTCCGTACTCATGAAAGGTGGTCATAGTCATTGTCCCTGTTCTGATCCCCCGCAGTCCCATCCCTAGGTAAGGCCTGATCGTATTAAAATGTGAAAGTCATCTTTTGTTTCCCTCAGCTGCTCCAACATATCTTAAGTAGCCCTTGACTGTTGGATGGAGATGGCAGAAGAGCTACAGCTAACATCCCTATCACTCTGCCCTGCTGGTCCTAGTTGGGAACTCCAGCCTGGCTCTCAAAGGTCACCCATATGCCTAGGCCTGCTGGCTTGACTCTTTTGCCTTATTCCTGTTGAAGCTTTCCTTGGAATTGTCCTGACCTCAGAACAGCAGTGGCTGTAATTTCACCAAAGTTTCTATTTTAATCTCTGAGCATAGAGATGAGGCTGAGGCAGCCTCAATAGTGGGACAAGATGAGGTGAGAGCTAATGGCCAAGGTAAGGGCCAGGGGTGGGCTGGGCAAGGCCTTATGGATTTAGCAAGCTAGAATTCTGAACTCTGAGTACTTTTCTGTCCGCAGGTTATTTCCCAACCTTTCCAAATGCCAAGAATTTTGCTAGACCCTTGGCTGGAAACCCTTTGACATCAGTAGGAGGTCTTAACTTAGGTCATAGTAAAACAGCACTTTTCCATTCTGAATATTTTAAGGTCTTCACATGCGGATCTTCTCCACTTTCCTCTTTCTCTTTTGGTCTTTGACTTAGATGCCTTTTCTTGGGACCATGTTCTGAGAATCACTGTTTTAACTCTTAGAACAAGCTAAAAGGTTCCCTGTCTAATTAGTACCATTCAAACCTCAAGATAATGGTACCAGATAAGCATGTAAAATAGCTTTTCCAATGTGGAGTTTTGACATGGAGAGATGCTTGCAGCCTGGGGAAGAGGAATCCAAATTCTCAAGCCTTAATGTCACTCTATGTACTTTATTTAGGAAGTTGACATGACAAATGAATGCAGTGACCTTAGAATAAAATCCATCCTCTCTAATAGAGTCTGCAAAAACCTGCTGGACCTGCCCTGCCCAGCTCTCTACACTACCTTACTTTCCTTCCTCATGAGTTTTGTCCTTCTGGCCATCTGCTGTTTTCGAGAATCTATTAAGTTCTTAGTTACCTTTGAGCCTTTTCATCAATGTTTAGGTTTTTAAAAAATTTTATTTTGAAGAGGAAAAAACCCCAAAAGTTCAAAATAAAAAATAAGAGAATAATAATGTTTAATATACTGTGTATTATTATCTTGAAAGTAGTTCTTAAAGTACATGATATAGGCACAAAAAATTGTCCAAACAATATGAGCATGAACCTTACTTTTCAATGAATTGACAGAAATCTGTATTATAACTAATATATATATATATATATATATATATATATATATATATATATATAATTTTTTCTTTACCCTTTCTTCTTTTCTCCTTTTCCCCATCCCAGTTTTTCTTTCCTTTTGACTAGATTCTTTCCATTTCACAGTATTTATTGTAAATTTTTGTCTTATTTACTCTTTTTGCTTCTCATACTAGGGAGACAATATGATGTTTACATATATGGGTCTGATTTATTTCACAGTCTTGAGTTGCCTCTATTATAAAGTCTCCAGTTCATCCTTATTGCTGGCTGAGTAGTACTCCATTATATAAAGCAAGCGCATGTTTGTTTATCCATTCCTCAGCTGATGGGATTTTGGATTGTTTCCAAGATTTACTGACGACAAATTATGCTACTATAAACATCTGTGTACATATACCACTGTGGTATGATATTTTAATTCTTCTATCAATCCTAATACTTCAGGCCTGATTTCAAAGTCGTTTTCTATGAAAGACCTCTCTCTTACCTGAGTATACTTACTCAGTTGTTTTCTTTCACAGTACCTTCCTTTCTTGTCTTTACCATGGTTTGTATTTTACTTACTGAATGAACAAGTGGTGGATGACTGAATAGCTAAGTCATTCAATGAAAATAATTATTTTTTTATTTAGAAAATATTTACTGAATGCCTATTAAGGGCACTCTTTTAGGAGCTGAGATTATATGAGATTATAGTAGTGAGCAAAAGAGACACAAATCTTACAGTTGGGAATAATTTTTAGGATAAGTAGAAAAAATGGAGGTAAGAGCAACTCCACAGGTTTTGGTGTGATCAAATGCAAGGATGGTGCTGTTTTTTTTTTTTTTTCCTGAGATGGGGAAGAAAGTAGGTTGGACAGATGGGAGATCAAAAGTAAATTTGGGAGACGTATTAAAAGTGATATCTCTTAGATGGCTGGGTGGAAATGTCAGCGAAGCAACAGGACATACATCTGTACAGTTCAGGAAATGGGTCTGGGTCAGAATATGTAGTCAGGTGTCATCCAAGAATTAATAGCAACAAAAGCCATGATTTGGACGAGTGATCTGGGAGGGCAATGTTATCAGATCATAATAGGTCCAAGAACTCAGACTCTAACATTTAGAGCAGGAGGCTGTGGGATGGCCAAGAAGACAGGGAGAGTGTATGGTAAGTGGGAAGTCCTAGGTGGAGAGGAATTTTAAGGAAAGAGAGTTGGGTGTGATGGAGCATGCCTGTAATCCCAGCACTTGGGAGGCTGAGGCAGGAGGATCTGTGTGAGTTTGAGACCAGCCTGGGCTACAAAAGTGAGCTCAAGGCCAGCCTGAACTGCATAGTGAGACCCTGTCTCAAAAAGAGAAGAAGAAGGAGGAGGAGGAGGAGAAGGAGGAGGAGGAGGAGGAGGAGGAGGAAGAGCGGGAAAGGGTGCTTGGTCCAGTCAAATACTGTACAGGTTGCATATAAGGAGAACCAAGACCTGCCTTTTGGAGTTAGCAATGGTGCTCACTGGTGACCTTGACAAGAGCAGTTTGGAAAGAGTAGCAGGAAGTGATCTTACTAGAGAGAGTGCAAAGTAGAATGGCAGAAGATAGTCACTGACCATTGCTAACTTCTGATAAGTTTTCTTACTAAGGGGAAGTAATAAATGGGATAGTAACAGGACTTGGGTGAAAGCATTTTAATTTCTTTTTAAAGAAATTTTAGAATGGAAGGAGTAAGAGTATGTTTGTATATTATGGGAATGGCCAAATAGAGAGGGAAAATATGATGCCTTGTGGCTGTTGAGCCAAGAAGTATACTGCAGCATTCTTGAGCAGTCGAGGGCGTGGATTCTAATACATAAGTAGGAAAGCACAACACAGTTTATGCATAGTAATGGGAGAGAAGGCAGAAGTGGGGGGCCAGCGTGTGTCAGCTTCCACACTAACTTTGATTTTTCTCAATCAAGTAGGAAGCAATGTCTTCTTCAGTTAATGAAGATGAAGAAGTGGGAGAATTTAAGAAACTATGAGGGTTAGTAAATAAGCTTGAGAAATATAGTGTGTGTTTCAGGCAGCTCTAGGGCTCATGACAGGCTGGTGATCGCCCATTTAAAAGGAGCCTGGTCCGCATCAATGTGCCTTTCTCTTGCAACATGAGTTCAGCTGTGAGGTGAAAGCACAGAAGAGGAGAATCTTTGGTTGAGATGAAAGAGTATGGTGGAGGGAGAGAGGACCAAGGAAAACGACAGTGCATATGAGGAAAGGGTTGAGTACAGGTTTTTTTTTTTTTTTTTTTTTTTTGTCTTTTTGAGACAGGGTCTCGCTATGCAGTTGAGGCTGGTCCTGTGCTCACTTTTGTAGCCCAGGCTGGTCTCGAACTCGTAGCAATCCTCCTGCCTCAGCCTCCCAAGTGCTGGGATTACAGGTGTGAGCCACCATGCCCGGCTGAGTACAGGTTTTATTGAGAATTTAAACAGGATGAGAAGGGCATAATAGGAAGAAGGGATAGTACAAGTGAATTGAAGTCCTCAGCAGAGTTGAGGGCTGTTCTGAGTAGCTCTAAAAGAAGTGACATAGGAAGTAGGATGGTTAAAAATAAAGGAAAGTGTTAGCCTAAAGGATGAATAAGGCAGGAGTAGTTGAGGTAGCAGTGACATAGGTGATTAGGGATTGCAAAGCTGGCTCGGGAAGTAGATGTGATCTAGTAATTACAAGATCCAGGGACATGTGCACAAAACAGTTCTCAATAGCCCTGCACCTGGACTTCTTGTGAGAACTCCAGCAGGTTTCCAATAGGAGGCCTAGATCTCACACCAGCCTGAAGTGTGGGATCCCAGCACTATCTCTCAAGACCATATGTAGATGCTCTCATGAGTTTCCTCAAGATTTGGACAGCATATAAGGATGCAGACGTCAAGAACAGCTTGCTAGCATGGCTTTCCTCACAATAGCCTACTCTGCTTCTTCCAGGGTCTACTTTCATCTTGTTTTTTTTTTTTTTTTTTTTTTTTTTTTTTTTTTTTTTTTCCTTTTACTTAGTCCAAGCTCACTCTGCAGAGCCAGTTTCTCCCTCACTCTTCGCTTTTATTTTTTTTTTGCAAATAAACTTTGCCACTGCTTTTGATCATCTTCAGCCCTTTGCTTGAGACAAGAAGAACCTGGAATTTAGCATCAGAAGGAAAGATGAACAGCCCAAAACATGGTTAACGTTTATCTGGTGAGCTATTTCCTTTAAGGAGCTATTTGGTAACAGAAGGAGGTGACAAGGATATTGGAAGGAGTATCTACATATGTGCTGAGATCACTGAGAGCCTCTTAATGTGGGGATTATTTATGGAAGATAAGGTATGCATCTGACACTTACTTGGTTTTCAGTTACTGTAATTTAGTCATTCAGATGCCTAGTATTGGTTCAGGACTCAGGGGCTTCTCTCTCACTTGGTGGCTTCCCAAGCAGAGGTTGATGGAGTGTTGTAGCGCTGCACTGGGAGGGGAGGGCACACGACTGGGCACAGAATAGGTCCCTGTTGCTGAGGCTGCTCCATAGTGCAGGGTCCACATCTTTCTTCAGTCTTCTAGCTGGGCTCCCAGAACTGCCCAAGCCGTCAGCTCAGCAGTGGCAGTAGCAGATGGCAAAAAGTGGGTGATGGGTTGGGGATATCTACAACTGATCCCACAGCTGGTGGATTGGAGAGGCCGCATGTCTGCCTTCTTTTCTACAGCATGCCAGCTGACAGTAGCTCCCTTTTCTGGGTTGTATTTGTTTGTGGGAATTTTTTTGGCAGTGGAAGTTTAGCACCTGATTGAACACGTCCTCTCCTTCCCTGTTCTCCCTTCCCTGACTCCTAAGCCAGTTCTTGTCTACTCTGGGTCCTTGAGCCTATCCTTGGGACTCCTCCTGGGTCCGACTGACAAAGCTGAGGTAAGGTAGTCCAGCTCCTTTATTTGCTTATTTTTTAATTTTTAAAATTAAGTTCATTGGTATATTTTAGGTATACATAATGATCACATTCATTATAGAGAATTTGTACCTGTACATGATATATCTTGATCCTTTGTTTCTAAATTTGTTATAGTTCTGCTCTTACATTTACAGACGAGGAAACTGACATCTACAAAATTTAATCACTCATTCTGAAATAGTAGGATCAGGAATCTACATTCTATGCCTGTCTGGTGTCTAGCTGCATCTTTGGCATAAATCTCATGAGTAAGAATTTGGATTGTCCACATTTGAGGTTCAGATACATATGAGCATATCTTACAGACATTGAGTACATAGAGAGGTTTGAAATCAAAAGCCAGATTGTCATCAGGCAGAGTCTGAGAGGTTCCTGAGGCTGAGATGAGGAACCCATGCCCCTTTTATAGAAAAGTTTGCAGGTTCCCTGACTGCTATTGTAGAAAAAGAATTTTTAGGACATGTATGTATGAAACACAGAAGAGTTTAGTGGGCAGAGATTTTAAGGTGCACTCAAGAGCAGAGTGGAATGGGGACATTCAGACAAATAAGATGCACTATAGTTGGAACTGGGAATATTTATGTGTTTTGGTGGTAGAAATCTGTGATAACCTAGCCTTGTATGGTGGGTGGAGAATGACATATTTATAGAGATAGCTCGATTTACTGGTGGAAAGGTGGTCTATTCACAGCTGAAAGAGGTCCACTTGTAGGTAATCAGGGAATGGTCAAACACACCTGTAGGTGAAGGGAATTGCCCTGGTTTATGGTGTTTTGGGAGAACAGAAAACAAAATTAAACCGCATTTGTGCCCTGAAGCTACAGTTTTCAATTTTTACATTATGATTTTCCTTATCTCTTTTCTGCCTCATTATTATTTCTCCTATCCTACCTCAAGATTACAATAAGGACAAAAGAGCTTCTGAAGGAAAGCATCACTGTGAAAAAAGAGTCTGGCAGAATATTAGTGAGTTTGAAGATAAAGAACACAAGTTGTAGGCATAACATAAAGTTCTTTTTAGACATGTGTGCTCTGGCCCTGCTCATAAATCCAAATAACTATTTAAGTCATTACAGATCTGAGCAACTCTGTGGGAGGACTGGTCCTTTCCTATCAGCTGGGTAACAGGAAGTCAGGTGCTATCTCTAATGATGAAAAAGAGATAAATAAATAAATAAATAAGAGAAAAATGAGCCCTCCAGAGGTGGCAGTGAGCAAGATGCTAATCAGTTAACTCTGCACAAAAATCAAAGAATGAAGCCATGAGCCCAAAGCAGGAGGTTAAGAGATTTTACTGGAAATAAAGAGAAGAAGAAAAAAGCTCCTGGTTTCTCTTGGTGGGGAATCTGAAAAGTGGGATTCCCCCATGGCTCTTCAATTCAGAACTTTTTATGGGTAACTGGAGCTATAGGATTTGTTCAGTTTAATGGTCACCTATCATAAGTAGGTCTGTGAATTAAAAATGACTAGTCGGAATTCAGCTTCTCTAACCAAATTACTCAGCACATAGAGTTTAAAGAAAACTGGAATTAAAAAAAAAACTGGTTATTTTAAGTTCTCTGAAACTTGGGGGTCATTAGGGAGAGTCTGCAACTGTCTTTAGCAGGGAGAGGGCTACAGTCCATGTTGCCCGAGGAAGTTCATTCTTGGTCCAAAGTCCAAGGTCTTTGTCTATCCTAATACTTATTAATGTGGCTGATCAGAACTCTATCTCAGGCCCTTTCTCTAGCTAATTGTCTTCTCATAGGCTTATTAAATAAACTTCATGTTCCTCTGAGATGTCCTTATCAATGTGAAGGCAGGAACAGAGGCACTGGGGTACACTGGCTGTCAAGGACATCCATGCCCTTCCCTGGAAGGCTAACCCATGAGGAAGGCAGACTGATGCAGGAAGCCTGAAGGCAAGAGTAGTCTGAAGTTAGGTGGTGGTGGAGTTGCTAATAGAGGGAACACAAGCCGGTGAGACAAAGTTGAGGGACATTTTTTTTCATAGAAGTACTCTATTTGGCCCAACAGAGTAGTAAGACAGGCTGTTCTAGGACAGAGAAGAATGGCTTGGAAGCTTATAAGCCCAGGGTGCCACCTGACTGTGCAGAGGGTTAAGGAAATAAAGTAAGCATGTCAATAAAAATGTGTTTATGATTAGGAAGCTCTGCAGTAGGGCATGATTTTTTTTTTTCTCAAGTAACGCAAGGCTGCTGTAGCAATGTAGATGGGCCATTGAGGATGACCACCTTCTCTAGTTCTAATCTTTATTTATCATTTATTTATTTATTTATTTATTTATTTATTTATTTATTTATTTATTTTTGATTCACCTTCATGCAAACCTAGTGTAAGTCTGGAGCTTCTATGCAATATAAAACATAGTACTAGAAGCTCTAGACTCATATTAGCATTCCATGTAGGAAAAATGGTGTGTGTGTGTGTGTGTGTGTGTGTTGTGTATTGGGGGTGGTGTATGGTAAATGGAAAACACTATGTCTGCCCAGCTTATTCCTTCTAAAAGAGCTTCCTCAAAGACTTGCTAAAGACTTCTTTGTATTTCATTGGTCAGAGCTATGTCATATGGCCATCACTAGGATACTCAGATGTTTTGTAGCTAAGTGATGAAGACAGGGAAGATGAGATGAGTTTGAGAGATTTGTACAAGGTAAGATTGAGAGGGCTTGGTAATAGTCTGGGTAGCTGGGGGAAAGAATGGGGGACAGTTTAAAAATGCTCCCAGGTTTCTCACTAATTAAGAAGTTGACCAGGAGAGAAGGAGCTGATGCAGGGAATAGAGATTATTCAAAATCACATAGAAAATTGATGGGATTTGAACTCAGGAATGGGGACTTAAACCCAATCTCCTGAGCCACTGTTCCTTGCATTACCCTTGCTCTCCTCTAGATCCCAGAATTACAGGTTACTGATATTTTTGAACCCACTGATTTCTTGTCTCTTTTCTAGCTACCTGCATGTGAGTGCAGGAACAACACTAATATAGTGGTGGAATCTTGTTTCTGGAAGGTCCAGTGCAATGACCTTGTGTAAGAAGGCAAGGAGAAAGGCTACCATTAGCACTGACCCTACTCCCCCTTATTTCAGGGGACCTGGGTAGGCCTGTACTGATTATTGGCTTCTCCCTTAGCTAGAATTTTCTCTGATCCTTGCTTTATGACTGGCTGATACACAGTATTAGTTTTGTTCTGCTTTATAGCAAATTAACACAAGTTTACTTGCTTATCATAACCTTAGTCTCATAGTTCTAGAGGTAAGAAGTACAAATGCACAGTGGTAGTAGGGCTATGTTCCTTCTGGAACTTTCATTGACAATGGAGAACATCCACTGTCTTGCCTTCTTCATTTCTATAGCCCACCTACATTCCTTGGCACCTGGATCTCTCCATATCATTCCAACCTTTTGCTTTTATCATTGCTTCTCTTACTAGCAGCTTTGATTTCCTTTTTCTTCTTATAGGGCTCCTATGATCACATTGGGTCCCTTTGGATAATACAGCATAATCTCTCCATCTCAGGTGTTGCTGTGAAATTCACACTGGCCTTAATTCACTATAGTTCTCCCACTTCAGCCTCCTGACTGTTGGGATTATAGGCATACACCACTAGGCTTGGCCTGACATTTTGGGCCTGACATTATGCTTATAAATAAGGCCCATTCCTTAACTTTGATGGACTTACAATGTAATGAAGAAAGTATAGAAGTAAGTAGCAAATTACAGGGTATAACAGGATTTTGGAACCTGGAGGGATGATGTACAACCTGGCCTTGAGCAGCTAAGGAAGCAGCTCCAGGGGAGAGACACTCATTTCTATTCTCTCTCTCTGTCTCTCTTATCTTGTAATTTTTTTCTTGCTCTGGCAGGCCTTTATCTGATTCTGCTTTCCCCTGGAATTGTGATACAGGAAAACAGAAGGGTCTGGGAGTGTTGAAGAATCCTTAACCCAGCCCAGGGTTTCCAGCTAAATTCCAGAGAGTGGATCCTACACTTGATCTTAGCCAGAAGGCTGGGAAGTGATAGGGAGAGGATCCTGAGCTGAACAAGTGGGATTAGCCAGGCAGATGGTGCCTATGAATTTGTGTGTGCTTTGTTTGAGTGAGTAACATTTTTAAGAGAAAAACTCTCGTGGTTGTAGAATGAGATAATTGCAATTTACAGGGAATCAGGCAGAGTTTGGGCAGCCTATAGCCCCCTTTTCTCTCAAGGATTCAAGTAAGGAGATTAAGCTGACTTCCAAAGATTTTCCATAATCAACCAATGACAAGGCTGACTGTGCAACACATGGAGGAGGCCTATTCTTTATGTGTGGTCTAATTGGATGTGTTTCCTACCTTGCGATAGAACTCTGTACTTTTGTGTCTAGAGCCAAGAGGAGTGTGGCTTTGGGGTAACAACTTTGACATAAGTATTTGTTTATGAACTGAGAGGCCTCACTTTCTTCTTGGTCTTAAGAAATCTGCTTTCAGTCCCTGCCCTGTTTGTCTGCCTTCCCACTTCACTACTGCCACCCGAGCTCCTTAGCTCCTGTCCCTTTACCTTCCGAAGATGTTCTTGTGATTCTTCTCTGATGGTATTGCTGAGGGTAACTCCAGCAGGTTACTGTAGCTTAAAGAGGCCTACATGTGAAAAGGCCAAGCCAGAGTCTTAGCAGACTATTTCCACATGTATCTCTACTATTTTTCCCCTTCTTAACCTAAGGGGACTTTAGGCATGCATCAAGCCTGGCTCTCTGCCAAAGGGCCTATCATAAGCTCTTTTCTGGGAACTCTTTCTGGCCACTGTTTGTATTACTTTTTACTTTTCTTTGTTTTATATATTTGGCACAGGGCCTCACTACACAGCTTGGACCCATAGTGATCCTCCTGTTTTCAGCCTCCCCAGCACTGGGATTACAGGTGTGTGCCACCACACCCAGACTTGGTCACTAGCACAACAAACACTTGGGGCAGGGTCAGCACTGCATGCGGGGGACAGGGGATTGAAGTCTGGTCCCTGTGCTTGCCAAAGCAGGCACTCAGTCCACTTGCTGGCCCTCTATTAATCTTGATTGTGTGTCAAAGCTAAAATATTTTATCTCTAATTCTCCCTTTACTGATCAGGAATCTTAGAGGCATTAAATTATTTGCCTAGGGAGCCAAATCCAGAACTCTATTCAGAGCTTGTCCTCTTTCCACCAGGCCACAGTCTACTTTCTTCCTGGTTCCAGAATGCACTTTCCACTAGACAGAAATTCTCCCTCTAGCAAGAGGGCATGGATGGCTACACGATTGTTCCACATGATTTGCATTAGTTAATAAAACTTTAAACTTTCACTCTGTACTTTTATCTCTTATTGTAACCCAACACAAAATACTATGCACTAAATTGGTATGAGAGATATGAACAAGTCTATTCATCATGTCCCTAGCTCATTATCCGGCACAAGGCAAGGTTCAGAGTGAGAATGCTGGTACAGACAAGGACTAGGCCGCTGGGAAATTTCCTCTCAGCATCCCACCCTGGCAAACCACACACAACGTGGGTGTTTAACAAGAGTTGTCACGTTGAAAGTCATTAGTATGGCTTAATGGAAAGATATTGGACTGGAACTAGATGACATTTGTGTACATTTGCATTGTACTACATTCTGTGTAAATGTGAGCAAGATATTTAACTTCTCTGGCTTGTTTTTGTCAGATTTAAAGTGGGGATTATGTATTCATACAACGTCTTTATCTGTTCTGGAGACCCACGGGGCCACCTCCAGGGCAGCTTGGTTGGCTTAACATTCTTACATTGCTGTTCTGTCCTCAGCTCTTTTCTATTTCAACAAAAGTAAAAAAGTTGCATTGCTGAACAAGCCAAGCAAATGCTTTAAAACCATCAGTTATTTTTGTCCCTTTGCTTGTAGAACAATTGTAATTGACTCTTTTTCTGTTAAAAATCTGGGGAGGGGCTTAACCCTGGCATAGTGCATTAATGTAAATTTCCTTATTTCTTACATAACAAGAGCCATCTCCACCCTTAATTGAGTTAGGATCATTTGGTAATTGTTTTGGCTCTAGTCATGAAAGAACTGGCTTGGAGCCTGGGTGGTATAACTGGAGGGTGTCAGAGATCAGACAGACCTGGGTGTGAGTTCTTGCTGCACCATCTACTTGCTTGGGTGAAATGCTCAAAAGAAGTGAACAATTGGGATGAGGGATAGAAGAAAAGAAATGGAAATAAAAAATGGAAGGGGAAAATATCATGTATGTATATACACAGGATAACTAAGATGACTGTACTGATTTCTATTGGCTTTTAGAAGCAAGCTGTTAATGCTTAAAATTTTTATACTGACCAATTTTACATGCTTATATCTGGTAATGTGAGCAACTATATTGAGGACAACAATGTGCAACATAGCAAATCTTGCTGAATATCTATCATCTTTTTTTTCTTTTTAATTGTGGATCGTTTCTAATGTATCATAGTAAACGTTGCTTGTTTTTTTTTTTTAATTGTGGATCATTTTTAATATATGATCTATTATTTTTCTATTCTTTTTTTGAAAAAAAAAAAACCAAACCTAATCTCTCTGAGCCTCTTTTTGTACAACAGGGAGGCAATGCCCTTCACAAGCCTTCTATGTGTGTATTGTGCATAGCACAGCAGGCTTAATACATGTTGGTACTTTAGAAACAACTTCTTACACCTCAAGAAGTTTGCTGGAAATCCTCTGAAGTAATCGCACAGCGTATGGGTGGGCCCTGTGAGTCCATTTTGCATTTGAACCACTAGCACATTAAGCTAAATTTGCACAGGAAAGCCTTCTGGTAATTAACCTAGGGTTGGGCAATTTTAAACCAGTTTTCATTCTACCACAGAAACAAGAGACTGGAGAAATGCTATTCCTTTCATTGCAGGAACACTTTTATGTTCTCAGGTTTATTTTAATCTTAAGTGCTGATCATGCATCATTCTCTCCTAACGGACCCTTCTGTAAGTGATCTGCTCAGAGAAAAATCCAATTCTTACATAAATACC
>PVJA010049728.1:0-13580 GCA_004027025.1 Myocastor coypus
GATCGGTTGCCAAACGGGCTATTTGATGGGTTCAGTGCTGGAGCTTGGGCTGGAGGGGTTCAAAAAAAAAAAGGGGAGGGGGAGGCGGGGAAAGGGAAGGCAGGCCAAGGATCCTGACCCAGCCGGCGCACGGGCTCAGCTCCCAGCGGTGCGATTTGGGTCTGGGCTGGAACAGGAAGTTAGTCGCGGGAACACAGAGGCGGGGCAGAGGGGCGCAGGGAGCTTACCTGCGGCGGGTGCCCAGGCTCAGCTCCCAGCGGTGTGGTTTGGGTCTGGGCTGGAACAGCCTGAATTTCTATTTACTGCCAACTTATATTTTCATTTTCATATTTAAGATGGTAGCTTTCAGAGTTTGATACTCTTCTAGATTATTTTACTTTAATAGAAAACTAATTAGAGCCGGGCATGGTGGCTCACGCCTGTAATCCTAGCACTCGGGAGGCTGAGACTGGAGGATTGGTGCGAGTTCGAGACCAGCCTGAGCTACAAAAGTGAGCTCAACCTAGCCTCAACTGCATAGCGAGACCCTGTCTCAAAAAGACAAAAAAAAAAAAAAAAAAAAGAAAAAAACTAATTAGAGCTAAGGAGATTTTGTGGGATAGAGAAATCTGAATGGAAGCACAGGAAAAGTACAGTTTTTGGAAGAGCATAGATTTGAACATGAATCTCAGATCTGATCTTGCTTTCGGAGTGTCAGTATCTGTTTCTCAAAATAATGAAAACATTAGCTTCTAGGGTTAATGAGAGCACTAGTGGAGAGCGAGTCCTTAGAGCACATGGGACTCCGCCCAGCTTCTAGAAGCTCAGCAAGTAGAAGCTGCCAAAGGAAGGAATCCTAAACATTGTGGAATTTTGAGAAGAAAAATGTTGAATGTTTGAAAGTATTTTCTCAAGGCCCAAAGCAGGTACCTTGAGAGTGGCCAGGCCAGGTACCTCCAACAGCGCCTGGGGCTTAGGAAAAAGTGAACCCAGGTGTGATACTGAGGCCACTCGGGGAGATGGTTATGGTCGACGCAAAACCCTTTTGCCTAGTCTGCCTTGGACTTGCCAATCAATCTAGTTCCTCTGTTGTGGCGTCTTCAACTATTAGGAAGGACCACCCTCTTTTCAAGTCACCTGTCTTAGTTAGTTTTCTTGTTGCTGAGACAAAATACCCAACATTCATGAGTTAAAGGAAGAAAAGTTTATTTTAGTTCACAGTTTTCAGAGGTTTCAGTCTGCAGTTGGCTGCTTCCAAGGCAGGGCGGCATGAGACAGGGGCCTCAGACAACAGAAACCATCCGTGGTGGGGCAGGCAGAAGGCACCAGGCCTCTGTGGAGGACCGCCTGAGCAGCTCTCCTTGAAAGACAAGCGACTGTCTCCATTTTAACTGAGCCTGACCCTATTCCCTCGTATTGAAATGTACAGAGCTGGCTAGGACTTCTCATTATCCTCTCAACTGGCCTTAAGCAGTGTGTATTAGTCTAGCTGAGGTGCTGGTGGTAATTTTTGAAGATGGCATGAGTATTTCCCTGATAACAGGACTAAGAGCCAATGCTCCACGGTGTCAGCTGGGATTGAGCCTCGAGATCGAGGCTATGACTTCCTGGGGTTTGAAAAGATTACACATCAGAGCTGAAGTGTCAGACCTCCAAAATATTAGATATCACAATAGCATAATGCAAATTACTTCTTTTGCATATCTCTAAATATGGCGGAGGTGAATACAGGCCTCCTACCTAGCCTAGCTCATAGTGTTCACCTTCCCACAATCCCCTTCAATGCCTACCACCTTCCCACAACTCCCTTCATTGCTGACCTTGTTCCCGCAATTCCCTTTCTCAAGCCACTCCTCCTTCTCCAACGAATACAACCTTAGTGCAGCCTTGGGTCGCTCTCTTGGTTCCGGAAAGCCATCTTTATGGTGGGACTTAGGGCCCCTTGGCTCCCCAATAATCATATATATATATATATATATATATATATATATATATATATATATATCTTAGTGTCTTTGTTATCACCGTGGGTTGCACTGGGAGTGGTAGATCGGAATTAACTTGGTGGAATTCCAATAACATCATTTTAGGACTGTAAGTTTAGACTTCTTAGGCCGAGACGAGAACCAAGAAGGGACTCCCACAGGCCTCTCTTTCCCTTTTGACCCATCTAGGCTGCAAGTCACCTTGAGCGTTACCACCCACACCCATTATCCTCAGAACCATGCTAAACCAGTTTAGTTATGGCACACTATTACTTCAGCATCCCCCAGATCCAGCCAGCTCTGAAAGCCCCAGCTGTGAGTGCAAGAAGCTACTGAAGAACATCTAGATGCAAGCCATGACATCATCAATTCAGTTAGCTTTGACAAGAGAACAAAAAGTACTATGTTCTGCAAAGAAAGTCAGTGTGTGTGCGTATTACAATGCTCAGCAGAGTCAGTGACCTTCCTCCTATGAGACAGAGGATTGTGTAAATTATAGAACATACAGCTATGAAGACAGTCTATGGGAGGATGGAAACTCACTAGGTGCTTCTAGATTATGTATTAGCATTCAAATATACAGTTTGGGAACAGAGCCAAAACTATGCTCCCCTTGTTCCATGTTATTACATAGGCGCTATCAGTATAACACTTCTTCGTCAATTTATCTCCCTATTTGTGGGATGGAACTTGTTTATGGGAGCAAACTTGGCCTGAGAATGAAGGTGTCTTGATTACTTTCCTTGTTGCTGGGAACAAAATACCCAATGCCCAAAGTTAAAGAAAGAAAGAATTACTAGCTCATAGCTTATAAATGTCCAGGCCATAATTAGCTGGCTCCAAGGCAGGGTGCCAGGTCAACCGGATGGTATAAAAGGGGAGCAGCAAGCCCCTTTTCTTCCCGTATATGCATTCCCACCCGTAATCCCTGTATTGCACGCATCAGTCACAAACTTTAGATTTGATTGCCTCTGGAATGCCCAACCCGCCATAACCACATGAGGCTTTGGGGAATATCCAGAAACAAACCATAACAGAAGGGAAGGGAAGAATAGAAAAGACATATAGTAGTCCCCTGCCCATGCTTATTTTCTACCTAAGCATTCACTTTCTATCCATAGGCCTCTTTGTCCTGGCACTAAATTTCTTTTTTTTTCCTTAGTTGCCTAAGGTTTCCTATAGGTACTAGAGACCTCAAAGTCTTTGACACATCACTTTGGACTTCCCACCTCTCTAGCAAAATTCTGTGCTGAGAGCAGGGGTCATGTCCTGTGCCTTTCTCCCCAGCCTCCTCCCTCCGTTTTGAGACTCTGACTGGCTTGGCCATCATTTTTCTGACCTGTTCTTTGGATCCAGTTTCTCTAAGCCCGCCTTCCCAGTAAGTTAAAGCTGCTACTTCCAGCTAGCACCCATGGCTGTGGGTCCTCTGGTTACCTCCTCCTGCAAACTTCTGCTTTGGCAGGCCTATTTGTGGCAGCTCACTGTGTCTGTTCACTCGCCTTTGCTCTAGAGTCCAGGCAGGCAAAACTAGGACAGAGGGACCAAATGAAAGGATTAGGAACTCTGGAAGACAAAAGAAGCCTTTGTTTGCATCTGCTTTCACCTCCTGGCTCTTGTCTCTTTGAAAGACTATAGCCACACACTGTAATGTTAACATTCATCCATTGATCCGCAGCACATGGCCCTCCTTTCCCCACCATCTGTCAGCAGCATAACTGCTTGGCTGTGCTTACTGCAGACTGTAAATAAACCAGTAGTCTCAACTTCTGAAGGGAAACCAAAGCACAGAAATTATGTTAATTCCATTCCTAACCATTTACAAGCATATATTAATATGAACCATACTACTGCTCCAGCTGTTGCCTTGTTAGAATAATGCTCAGTGGGAAATCCATCAGGTATAAATAACCAAATAGTTCACTTCCTAGCCTGCACCCCTCTACAACTACCGACATGATTTTGCTTACAAATTTTCAACTGTAGTGAATTTAAATCTTCCCTGATAATTCCCTGAATATTAACTGTGATGTTCCCAAGATAAAATAAGAAACAACAGGCTATGGTAGCTGGTTGGAGTTGGGTGTTATTTTAGAAGAACTTGAATCCCAAGCAGACAATTTCATATGCTCACTATGATCAATGCACGTCACACTCTGATGAGTGTTGGATCTTACATAATCCTTGAGCAGATGGGCTGTAGCCATGATTTTGTACAAATGTAAATTATCTTCTAAATGAAATGTGCTTGAGAAAGATACATCAGGCTCACATTTCCAAACACAGAGGAGGAAAAAAACAACTCACGAACGTCCAGTTATTTATTCAGCTGGTTTTGAATGCAAGTCTCCTAGCCAATGTTTTGAAAAATCTATCCCATGATCTTGGGAACAGGGAGAAGCGAAGGCTCTGATTGCTCTCTTGTCTCTCTCCAGCCTCTGTCATCAAACTATCTTGGGGAAGAGGGGTTTTGCAATATTTCTGCACATAGAATAAGAAGGCTTACATTGTAATCTTTTATAATACCCCTCAAATCATGATATAATTAATGTACTATTCATGCAACTCTTAGGTGTTCCTAAGAATGAATTTTGACAATTGTTTACACAAACGTAGCCAACACCCAAAACAAAATGCAGGCGGTCTTGGGAATATTTCCATTATGCCAGAAAGTTTCCATTCCTCCCCCTGCCAGCAACTCCAGATTTGCTTTCTGTCACTATAGCAGATGTGGCTGCTGCAAAGTTCCATGTAAGCAGAATCATACAGTAGTGATGCTGGGGCTATTTCTTTAATTCAACATCTTTCTGAGATTCAGTTTGCTGAATGTAGTAAAAGATTGTTGTACTTGTTTGTTTTTATTTTAAAGAGAAAAACAACAATGAAACAGTTTCAAAATAAGGCTAGTAGTAGAATAACAATAACTAATACATTATGTATTGATACATTCATAAGTCATTCGCTATTAATACAAAATACAGACATGAAATATTGCCCCAAATGATATATACGGGATAGTTAAGATACTTATACAGCTAGTATCTCTTAGTTCATTGAAAAGACAGACTTGTGCTATATTTTATAAAAACTGCAGTATTGTATTCCCTTGTATGAATTCAATGCAGATTTTTTTATTCACTTATCCATCAATGCATACTTGTATCACTTCCAATTTCTGGCCCCAATTTAGTGGAGAAAAGAAAATGTCCCTGCATACACAAAACTGAAATACTTCATAGACCTAAATGTATTACTAAGATCCACAAAGCTGCTAGGCGGAAGTATATTCTTATATAATCTTGATGTAGATATATAATCTTATATAATCTTGTCATTGAAAAAAACATAAGGACTAACCAAAATATATGGTCAAAGTTTAACTTTTTAAAATTATACTACATAAAAGACATATTGCCATCAATCCCCCTCAACGCATTTTCCTTTGCTTTAAACATATTTACCCCATTCTTTATGCCACATTCTTAAGCAGTTCTCAAGTCCTCTTTACAAATCGTTTTTGCATAATATGATCAAAAATATGGTGAGCGCAATTGTCAAGTATCATCCAGTGAAATGACAAACTAGCAAAAACATTATGCTGTGTCCTCATGTACTTTATTCTTCAAATGTGGCACCATGTGACCTCCAGCTCTTTCCAAAGTCAAAATGACCATGAAGAGTAAATTTTTGAATCAGTTCAGGAGAACTTCAACAGCATGACTAAAGACATCCATAGGGGAAAATTTCTAAACCTCTTCAAAAAGAGGCAAGAAGGGTGAGCTAATATAGCACATGAAAAACAATGGAGAATACTTTTATTTTAAAAAGCAAAAACAAGAAAAACAATGATACAGAATTTCAAACAAGATAATAGGAAATTGATATTGGATAATGTATATTATATAGTGTTATTGTCAAAGTAGTTGCTCAGATTACAAGAAAGTCTCACAAAAATATATCAAACAATATAAGTACAAACTTCTTTTAAATGAACTAATATAAATTAATACTGTTATCTTAAATATCATATATATTCCCTTTATTCAGTTCTCCTTTCTAGCGTCCTAGTTGTTCTTTCCTTTTGAGCAATTTCTTTCCATTTCACAATATGTATTGTAAATTTTGGATTTTATTTACTCTCTCAGGTTCTCACGTTCAGGAAACAATATAATGTTTACATGTGCGAGTATGGTTCATTTCCTTTATGAGTATGGTCTCTAGTTGCATCCATTTACCTATAAAAGCTTCAGCTTTATTTTTTATGGCTGAGTAACACTAAATTGTGTAAAAAGTAATTTCTTGGTGGATGGGCATGTGGGTTGTTTTCAAGCCCAGCTATTAAAAATGGTACTGTTATAAAAACGGGAGCACATGGATCCCTGATCTTACATGTTGCACTGGTGCTGGGGCACACTGAGCTGCTGACAGATTCCAGGTGTAGTGGCACACATCTGTAATTCCAGTGCAGGTGAAGCTGAAAACAGGAGGATCACTATGAGTTCAAGCTGCATAGTGAGACCCTATAATAAGTACATAAAAAATGAAAAAAAAGTACATATTTCCCTGTAATATGATGTTGTATTGGTCAGGGTTTTACTTAGAGGAACAGAAGAGATATAATATAAGGAATGGATATTAACACAAAATATGGAATTATGAGATTGGCTTACAATAGTCACCCACAGAGTCAGATGAGGAAGCATGCAGAGGACGTCTGCATGCTCTGGACTGAAGAATTCAATCCCGAGGTCTGAACTTCACTGCAGCGCTCTGTGTAAGTCTCTATTGGTCAGCCGATGGGTCTGTGAGGGAAGACTGAAGGGTCTGTAATGGATGCTGAAGAGTCTGCGCTGGATGGCGAAATATCCAAGCAGGAGGCTGAACAGTACGCGCTGCAAGCCAGATGAAGTCCAGGCTGAACGTGAAGAATGAAGCTTCTTTGACAAAGTGAAGTCTTGACTCCTTCCTCAGCCCTTTAAAAAGTCTCTTTGTGCTCAGTCATTCTGACGTAGGCCCATTGTTCCCTAGGGTGGAACCAATCATACCCCAGGATGGGCTCTTGATTCTGCTCTAAGGAGGAGCGAATCATATCCTAGGCAGGCCCTGGTCATGCTCCAGGGAGGAACCAACTGTATCCCAGGGCGGGACTCCCACCAACAGGGAAGGGGCCCCTGAGTCATTCAGCCAACTTGACACAATGTATCAAGCACTACAGATGTCTTTACTTTTTCTGGGAAAATACCCAAGATGGTAATAGTTAGATCAAATGGGACTTCAAATCGTTGTTTTGGAAGTGTCCATACTGATATCTACAGTGTTTGCATCATTCTACAATCCCACCAACAGCAGAGAAGGGTTTCTTTTTCTTTAACAGCCCCTCCAGCATTTGTTACTGCTTGATTTGTGGATGATAGTCATTCTTTCCAGAGAATCTCAGGGCTGTTTTAATTTGCATCTCCATAATGTTGAACATTGTTTCATATTTTCATCTGCCATTTGCATTTCTTCATTTGAGAAGTGCTGTGTGTGTGTGTGTGTGTGTGTGTGTGTGTTCTTCTCAGATGCCCATTTTTGGATTGGGTCTTTGAATTTGGGGAATTTAATTTTTTTAACTGTTTATTTGTTCTAGACAGAACTCTTTGGTCTGAGGTACAGTTGGCTCAAATCTTTCCCATCCTGTGCATTCTTTATTTATTGATTTTTACATATCATTTTGATGTGTAAAAACTTTTGAATAGGATAAGACTCCAGTTGTTCATCATTGGGGGTACTTCCCATGCAGTTTAATTTCTGCTCATGAAGTTGCTGCCTATACCTATGTCTTTAAGATTTCTACATACTTTCTCTTTCCATAGATTTGGTATTTCTGTTTTAATATTTAAATATTTCATCCATCTTGACTTTACTTTAATGCATGGGGGTACACATGGGTCTAGTCCTCATCTTTAGCCAGTTTTTCTCACATGGTTTATTAAAGAGGCTTTCTTCTGATAAACATATTCGGCACCTTTGTCAAAGATAACGTGGCTGAATGTGTTTCTAGCTCAGTCTGCATCTTCTAATCTCTTCCACTGTTCTTCAGGTGTGTTTTGTTCACAGTACCATGCTGATTTTATCACAGTAGCTTTGTAGTATAGTTTCAGGTCAGGTATTGTGGTGCTTCCTGCTTTGCCCTTGTTTCCCAAGACTGCTTTGCTATTCTAGGTCTCTTCTGGTCCTGAATTATTTCTAGAAATGTTTTCTGTGGTTCTGTGAGATATGCCAATGGTATTTTGATTTGGATTAAATTAAATCAGAATAACTATCCTAGGAATATGACCATTTTGCAATAATAGTTCTTCCTATCCATGAGCAAGGGATATTTTCCATTTTCTGTTATCTTCTTCATTTGGCCTTTTGCAGAGAACTGTAATTTTCAATGTATAGTTATTTTATTTCCTTTGATAGATTAACTCCTAAGTGCTTTATTATATTTGGGATGCTATTGTCAAAGGTATGGTCTCCCTAACTCCTTTCTTAGTGAGTTTGTTGTTTGTGTACAGGAATGCTATTGATTTTTGAGTACTGACTTAATTTAGCTATGCTATTGAATTTGGTCATTAAATCTAGAAATCTTTTGGTGGAGTTTTTGGGGTCTTCTATGTAAAATATCATGCCATCTGAGAGTAGTGATAATTTAACTTCTTTCTTTCCTGTCCTTAACCCTTTTATATCTCTCCATTTTGTAATTGTTTTAATAATGTTTCCAGGACTATATTGAATAAGAGTGATGATAATGGACATCCCTGTCTTCTTCTTGGTTTTAGAATGAAAGTTTTTAGTTTTTGTCCATTTAGTATGATGTTGGTTATTGGTGTGTCATAGATGGTTTTCATCAGGTTGAGGTAAAGTCCATCTGTTCAAATTTTCTAGAGGACTTTTATTGTGAATGAGCATTACACTCAGAATATTTTTCATCTCAGTATCTACTGAGATGCTCCTGTGATTTTTGTCTTCAACTCTGTTGATATGGTGCATTACATTTATTGACCTTATATGTTGTAGAATCCCTTCAGTCCTAGGATGAATCACACTTGGTCTTGATGTATAATCTTGTCAGTGATTTGCTGTATTTATTTGCTAGTATCTGATCAAGTATTTTTGCATCTATACTCCTTAGGAAAATTGGGCTGCAGTTCTCTGTTTTGGTTGTTTCTTTCTCTGGTATTGGTATCAGGGTAATACTTGCCTCCAGAAATGAGGTAGGGAAAAATACTTCCATTTCAATTTCTTTAAAGAGTTTGAAGAATATTTCCATTAATCTTGTCTACATTGCTTGTGGAATTCAACAGTGAATCCACCAGGACCTGAGCTGTCCTTTGTTGGGAAGATTTTAATTACTTTTTCAATCTCATGAACGGGTATGGGCTTATGCAATTTTTATATCTTCTTGATTGAGCGTTGGTAATTCACAGATTTCCCAAAATTTGTTCATTTCCTCTGTGTTTTACATCCTCTGAGAGTAAAGTTTTTAAAGTAGATATTAAGGACCTTCTGAATTTCCACAGGATCTGTAGTGATTATGCTCTGTATTCCTCAGTGCATTAACTTGAGCCTTTCCCATTCTTTATGGATAAGGTTGGCTAAAGGTTTAATCAACATTATTCTTTCAGAGAACCAACTCTTTGATTCACTGATTCATTGTATTATTTCCTTAATCTCCATTGCATAGAGTTCTGCTCTGATCTTTATAGTTTCCTGCCTTGTATGAATTGTGGGCCTCTTTTCTCTTCCTTTTCTAGAAGCTTGACATGAAACATTAGGTTGTTTATTTGTGTTGCTTGTATTCTGATGTGATACTTCACTGCAGATTTCTCTCTTAGGATTGCTGTCACCGTATACCACAGGTTACAGTAAGTTGTATTTTCCTTTTCTTTTGATTTAGATAGTTTAATTCATCTAGTACCCACTCATTGTTCAGGAGGGTTTTATTTAATTTACATATGTTTCTATGGTTTCTTTTGTCACTTATTTTTAATTTCACAGGTCATCATCAGGTAATATACATGGGATAATTTCAGCTCCTTTGCATTTACTTAGACATGTTCTATGGACTAGTATATGGTCTGTTTTAAAAATTATTCCATGAATGCCGGGCGTGGTGGCGCACGCCTGTAATCCCAGCACTCGGGAGGCTGAGGCAGGAGGATCACTGTGAGTTCGAGACCAGCCTGGGCTACAAAAGTGAACTCAAGGCCAGCCTGAACTGCATAGTGAGACCCTATCTCAACAAGCCAAAAAAAAAAAAAAAAAAAAATTATTCCATGGGCAGTTCAGAAGACTGTGTATCCTGATGTTGGTGGAACATTCTGTAAAAGTCTACTAAGTCCATGTGTTCACAGGTTTGGTTCAGTTCTGATATTTCGTTGCTCATTTTTTTTCATGACAATGGTATATTGATGTCCCCCATTACAATTGTTTTATTGTTTATTTGATTTTTTATGTCTATTAATATTTGTTTTATATAGTTGGGTACTTCCTTATTTAGTGCAAAAATATTTATAACTTTTATCTCTTCCTCTTGAAGTTTGCCCCTAACAAGTATGCAGTGACCTTCTTTGTCTCTTTTAATCACGCTTGGTTTGAAGTTCACTTTATCTGCAGACAGAACAGCTATCTCCATTTTGTTGTTGTTCTGTTTTTGTTTTTGGTGAGTTGTTCCCATTGCATGAAAGATTGTTTTCCATTCTTTGACTTAGAGTCTGTGTGTTTCTTTTTTTTTTTTAATTTTTAAAAACTTATTTATTTATTTTTGTCTTTTTGAGACAGTCTCGCTATGCAGCTCAGGTTGGCCTTGAGCTCACTTTTGTAGCCCACGCTGGTCTCAAACTTGCACTGATCCTCCTGCCTCAGCCTCCCAAGTACTGGGATTACAGGTGTGTGTTACCATGCCCAGCCTGTGTATTTCTTTTTGAGTTAAATGTGTCTCTTATATACAACTTATTGTTGGATCTCGTTTCTTCATCCATTCTGCCAATCTGTTACTTTAGTTTTGTCAATTGAAGCTCTTTACATTGATGGTTATAACTGGTATGTGTTGGCTTAACTTTCTCATCATATTTTCCAGTTATTGGTTCTGTTTTTCTCTTCTGTCTAATTGCTTGCCCTACCTGGTGGTTTCTTTCTGATGTTGTTCCAGGAATTGCAGTCATTTTTATCTCTGCCTAGAATATTTTTCAGTACTCTTTGTAAGGCTGGTTTGGTAATCATGAATTTCTTCAGTTGTTCTTTGTCACGGAAGTAACTGATTTCTACATTAATTTTGGAAGAGCTTTTCAGTGTACACAATCTAGGTTAGAAGTTATTATTCTTGACTTGATGTTTGTATGTTTGTGTTGAAAAGTCTGCTGTGATTCTGAAGCTCTTTCCTTTATAGAAGGTTTGTTTCTTTTCTTCCTTTTTTTAAAAAAAGGTATTTAGCCGGGCGTGGTGGTGCACGCCTGTAATCCCAGCACTTGGGAGGCTGAGGCAGGAGGATCGGTGTGAGTTCGAGACCAGCCTGGGCTACAAAAGTGAGCTCAAGGCCAGCCTGAACTGCATAGTGAGACCCTGTCTCAAAATAAAATAAAATAAAATAAATAAAAATTAAAAAAAGGTATTTAGTACAGGGTCTACAGTTTCTCACTATGTAGATCAGACTAATAGTAATTCTGTTTTAAGGCTCTTAAGTGCTGGGATTACAGGCATGTGGCACCACACCCAGTGTCAGTTGACATCTCAGCATGCCCTGGGGGCAGGACCAGCACAGCACACCAGATATCAAACCTCAGCCACTGTGCTCTAAGCAGACACTTTAGTATGCCAGTCCAATTTGTTTCTTTTCTCTAACAGTTTTTAATATTATTTTCTTGAGCTGATATTCTGAGATCTTGATTATTATATGTCTGGGTATAGATTTATTTTGGTCATGGCTGTTTGGAATTCTAAATGCCTCACTTAACTGTATGTTGGATTTTGTTCTCATGCCTGAGAAATTTAGTGCTACTACTTCTGAAAGTAGTCTTTATGTCATTTCTGTTGACTTCTGCTTTTACACTGACATTTATCAGTCTTATATCATTTATCTTGAATCATCTGAAGCAAAGGAAAATATTTTGAGGAGAATTAATGGCCATGTGTCTTTTTCTATTATACCCTTTAAAATTAAATATTCTTATACATATAGAAATGACCATAAAAATTAAATTTCATGGGCTAGATAAAAAAGCTCAGTGGTCTAAGTGCCTGCCTTGCAAGTGCAAGGGCCCATGTTCAATCCCTGGTATAGCATGCCATGACGATCCCAGAACCCTAGGTGCACCAGAGCAGCCCCCCAAACCAGGTTTGGTGGTACATACCTGTAACCCCAGCACTGGGTAGACAGAGACAGGTAGATCACTGTGAGTTCAAGCTGAATAGTGAGAACCTGTTTCACATATATAAAAGATTTTAATTTTTAAAATTGAATTTCATAAAAATTTAAAATTTTAGCTCATGGGAAGGCATAATAATTGAGAAAACAGTAGACAAACCACAAACTTGGGGAGAAAATTGTCATAGCACATATATATGGCAAATGGCATGAATCCAGAAAACATAAAAATGCTTAAAAGTCAACAATCAAAAGACAAATAACTCAATTTTTAAAAGCTAAAATTGAACAAATGTTTCCTAAAAGAAGATACACAAGTAAATAATTAATCCCTCAAAAATCCTGAATATTTAGGCATACAATTTTTAAAAAACTTGTATCTGCTATTCATCTGGTGAGTCATCCAAGACTCTCCCCATTCCCCAGCACCCCTGAATGACTGCATATCAAAAGCTAAGTAGAGCCTTCAAACTATGTGCTTTCTGCTTAGTACGGTAATTACCGAGTGCTTTCTCGAGTTGCTGAGATGAACATGCTTGTAATTATGGGAGTCCTTCCTTTCGGGTTCACTGCTATGAAAGAGAGAAACTCAGTGAGCTCATTCCCTCAGCCCCATGTGGGAAAGAAAGGAGATGTCATGTGAGCTACCTGTGGGGGTTGGCGGTCAACCCCTAAGGAAGGGAAGTCGATAGCAACTTTGCTGCCTCATCAGTGTCAGACCTTTCTATGCAAAATTTGGGCTTAATGTGGCCCTTAAAAGCAGAATATAATTAGAATCTGAAAAGGGCTGACTGTGTATTAAAAAAGAGAAAACACTGGCTGCTATGCTGCTCTCCAGGTCTGACTTCAGCTTTCCTCAAACCTAACACCGGTCATTCACCAGTGTAGCTGCTTACCGAAACCTACCATGTGCCAACCATTGTTGTGAGCATAGCGAAGGTCCAGCTTCATGGTACAGAACATCAGTACATTTAAAGAGTTCTAATCAGGCTACTTTTTGTCCCATTAGTCCAATGCCTGTCAAGGAGAGAAAAAAGGGGAAACTCAGTAGTAACAAGTGTCTTGGCCCACAGCATTCAAAACATTAGAAATTAATATTTTGAGTTATTGAGTTGCCCCTGGAATCCAGGAAATACACTACAGAGATAAAGAATAAGCATGCTGGGGCCAGGGAGATAGCTCCATGGCACAAGTGCCTGCCTGGCAAGTGCAAGGTCATGAGTTTGAAC
>PVJA010049729.1:0-13626 GCA_004027025.1 Myocastor coypus
AAAAAAAAAAAAAGACAAAAGAAAATATGGTTTCTCAAAAACACACACAAAAAAAGAAAATATGGTTTCTCAAAAAAAGGAAAGAAAATATGAATTCTGTACTGAAACTTCACTGCAATGAAATTACTGTTTTCAAAGACTTCCCTGTTTTCCTTATGAACTTTCAAGGAGGTACAATCAAGCATGTTAGAAAGGGTAGAGATCTTGACTCGAGCCAGACTGTGTTCATACTATTTAATTATCACTTATTGGCTCAGTTATGCTTGCCAACCTCACTTAACTTCTCTGGGCTCTACTGCAGATAATAACTGGAAGAACTAAATTAAAGCACAGAGCACGATACCTGGCACTCAGAAATGTTTAATACACAGTACATATCATATAGTTACTACACAACACACAATTATAGAATGTCACTTGATTTCACATAAACAATACATGTGTATGTACTATTCCTTTTATATTTTCATGATAATGGCTAGAACAATCACAAGTAGCAAGAGTATTCTACCCCTACTTAGCAGCACATTAAGAAACTGTATCTCGCTGGGCATGGTGGCGCATGCCTGTAATTCCAGCACTTGGGAGGCTGAGGCATGAGGATCGGTGAGAGTTCGAGACCAGCCTGGGCTACAGAAGTGAGCTCAAGGCCAGCCTGAACTGCATAGCGGGACCCTGTCTCAAAAAAATAAAAGAAAAAGAAACTATCTCAGGGGCCCGGCGGGATGGCTCAGTGGTAAAGCACCTGCTTGGGAAAGCTTGGGTGGCTTCAGGGACCGCGGTTTGATCCCCGGCACCACACGCTGCGCCAGCCCTGCCGTAGGGGCAGGCTGAGCTGGCCATAAAAATGAGTGAATAAACAAAGGTTCTGAAACAAGAAAAAAATAAATAAAAATAAAAATAAATTAAAAAAGAAACTATCTCTTTACATATTCATAAATGAATAGTCCATATCTACAGTTGAGCTAAATTAAAGGTAAATTTTTCCATATTCAAATATTTTGAAAAAAATATTTTGAAACATTTCTTTGGTCAAACCTACAACAATATGACTTCTTTTTTTTTTTTTTGGTCTTTTTGAGAGAGGGTCTCACTCTGCAGTTCAGGCTGGCCTTGAACTCACTTGTATAGTCCAGGCTGGTCTGGAACTCACATGGATCCTGCCTTAGCCTCCCAAGTGCTGGGATTACAGGAGTGTGTCACCATGCCCAGCTTACAGTAATACAGTTTAAAAGCAGCAATATAACCTAAAGAGACATCAGGGGAAAAGGCAGGCCTCAAAAAAAAAAGGTAACTATAGCCAGGGCGTGATGGCACACACCTGTAATCCCAGCACTCCTGTAACCCCAGCACTCAGGAGGCTGAGGCAGGCAGATTGGTACAAGTGTGAGACCAACTTGGGCTACAAAAGTGAGCTCAAGGTTAGCCTGAACTGCATAACGAGACCCTGTCTCAAACACACACACACACACACACACACACACACACACACACACACACACACAAAAGGTAACTATAAAAGATTTTAAGAATGTGTAGTCGGGCGTGGTGGCTCATGCCTGAAATACCAGCACTTAGGAGGCTGAGGCAGGAGGATCAATGTGGGTTTGAGACCAGAAACTCACAAATTGAGCTCAAGGTCAGCCTGAACTGCATAGCAAGACCCTGTCTTAAAAAGAAAAAAAAAAAAAGAATGTGATTATACTCCCCAACAGAGCTACAAGGTTTAAGAAATTCCTATCAAAGCTTCATGAACAAGGTAAATAGCAGCAACACTTATGGGGCAATGAGTATGCTCACTATTTCTCCAGGTGAAAGTGAGAAGGGTAATATCCCTACCTGGACAGTCACTATCTCTGCATTTGGTATTTGAAGCAAAAGGATCATTGAGATTACATTACCCCAAACCTGTTCCATCCTAATTATCTCTATCTCCACTGAGCTTAGTAGTTAACACAACAATAAACAGTCTTTCAGCCGGGCGTGGTGGCTCATGCCTGTAATCCCAGCACTGGGGAGGCTGAGGCAGGAGGATTGGTGCGAGTTCGAGACCAGCCTGGGCTACAAAAGTGAGCTCAAGGCCAGCCTCAACTGCATAGCGAGACCCTGTCTCAAAAAGACAAAAAAAAAAACAAACAAACAAACAAAAAAAACAGTCTTTCAGTCATGTAATTATTCTTATTTTTCTATCTACAAACAGAACAGTAAGTTATTCCTCAGCAAAAAAGTCATCCAAAGTTAAGAAATCAAATTTGAGCATACAGTTTTTAAAATAATCACAGCAGCAAGTATCTACTGAGTACACACTATGCACCAAGTTCTTTGTATGCACCAACCAACTTAATCCTTTGAAAAACATGTAAGAGTACGATAATATCTGCACAAGATCACAAACACTGTATAACAAATTAGAAAGCAGGAAGTCTTTTTTCTTTGAGACAGGGGCTTGCTTTGTAATTTAGGTTGGCCTTAAACTCTCCATGTCGTCTAGGCTGTTCTCAAATGCTTGGCCATCCTCCAGCTTCAGCCTCCCCACAGCTGAGATTAAAGGGAGTGCTGGGATCACAGGCATGTGCCACCACACCCAATTGACCTAGGCCATCTTGAATCTCAGAGGTCATGTTCTTATCTTCTAACAGACACGGGATACAGCCCCTGCACTTCTGATCCCCTCCCCCCAATACACTACGATTGGTGAGATACTATCACAGAAACTGTTTCCTGTAAATACTATCATCCAAGCATTTCTTTTCTTTTCTTTTTTTTTTTTTTTTTTTTGCACAACTGGGAATTGAACTCAGGCCTGCGCTCAACTGAGCTACCTCCCCAGCCCCCGTCCAAACATTTCAACTTTGATAATCACTTAACAGTTCCTTCTATCAAAATTAACTAGGGGCCTGGGGAGATAGCTCCGAGGCACAAGTGCCTGCCTAGCAAGTACAAGGTCATAAGTTTGGACCCCCATCCCGCCAAAAACAAACAAAAAAATTAACTACCATCTACACATAGGAATCTCTAAAGTACCAACAACATTACAATGTTTCTTACACATGCACTTGTTTCAGCTGTTTTCTCCATTTTCTCTTCTCAAATGGGACCACTGGACACAAGATTGGGCCTTGAGATACAGTGAAATGTCACTATGTACTATCTAACGTTTTCTAATGGTCATTGGTGATCATTTCTATTTAACAGAAATTATTCTTTAAATCAATGTTGTGCCGGGCGTGGTGGCGCACGCCTGTAATTCCAGCACTCGGGAGGCTGAGGCACGAGGATCGGTGCGAGTTTGAGACCAGCCTGGGCTATGAAAGTGAGCTCAAGGCCAGCCTCAACTGCATAGCGAGACCCTGTCTCAAAAAGACAAAAAATAAATAAATAAAAATAAAAATAAAAAATAAGCTGGGCGTGGTGGCGCACGCCTGTAATCCCAGCACTCGGGAGGCTGAGGCAGGAGGATCGGTGCGAGTTCGAGACCAGCCTGGGCTACAAAAGTGAGCTCAAGGCCAGTCTGAACTGCATAGTGAGACCCTGTCTCAAAAAGACAAAAAAATTAAAAATAAATAAATAAATAAATAAATAAATGCTGTATGAATTCTCTATGATAGCTCCTATTCTTCCACTGGAGTACTGGCTTACCATTAAAGACAATGACAAGCCACCACTCCAATTTGCTCTTAACCTGTAGCCAAATCAGATCCATGTGATTTCTTACAGTTCACTATTCAAACAATGCATGCATTCTACAATTAGAGTTGGAAAAACGTAAACTTCTAAAGAAAAATATAATGCAGAACATTTAAACTCTCAATGCTATGGTCCTTTGTGGCCTGTGACAATTTTATAAGTAGGTTCTTATAAATTGGGACATAAGATTTTATTTTTTTGAAGGCAGGGTCTCACTATGTAGTTCAGGCTGGCCTCAAATTTGCAGCAATCCTCCTGCCTCAGCCTCTTCAGTATTAGGATTATAGGCATGTGCCACTGTGTGTGGCTAATTGGGTGATATTTTATTTCACCTTGTTGAGATACAGAGAAAATTTTTAAGAAATGAGAAACTCTTCTGCCAAATAACTGTTTTAAGACTTCCATGAGACTATTTAAACTGATACTGCCAGGACAGAGTCCAGGTAGATTTCAATGTGGAGTAATAAACATTCTGTCTAACAAACTATTGTGTAATTAATGTTTATCCTACATTCCTGATAAAACAATATCCAATTTACCTTTGAGTATCAGAATAAAAAAGCTTTAAAATCTAAGTCTCAGTAAATTCCTTTCAGTGAGCCTGACTGTCACAAGACTAAGCAAGTTTCCAGATTATCTAGGCAAAAACAACCTCTAAATCAAATAGTTTTCAAGTCCTGAGGTAGGTGCAGATGCTTTAGAGGAAATAATGTGGATCTTCTTTGCAGCAAAGTACAAGGTTCACTGCAGATTCCTAGTCCTACAAGCACTCTCTGGCTCTACGCCACACACAAAACGAAAGGAGAAAGGTGATGGCAATCTTGGACAGAAAAATCAAGCTTCCAATTGCAACATATTAGGAAAACCAGACCTTTTCACAGATTCTAAACTAAAGGCACAGACTGGGGTAGTGATTAGCTCACAGACAGCTCTGGTCAAACACACTCGTCCTTCCCACACAGAACTTTTTCTTTAGGGGCTGGGGAGATAGCTCCATGGCACAAATGCCTACCTGGCAAGTTCAAGGTCGTGAGTTCAAACCCCGGTCCCGCAAAAAAAAAAAAGAAAGAAAAAAGAAAAAAAGAACTTTTTCTTTGGAAAGAAACCCCACATAGTGGATATTAAGCTTGCCTGTCAGTGCTGGGCTAGAATGTCTCGTCCACAGAAAACATTACTTTCCTAAGCATCCTATGTAAAGCAGTGCTCTGGCCCTCTTATCACTTATTCTTAAACTTTGACAGTAGCATTTGTTACTATTCAAAAATGTCTCATTAATTTTACTTATTTTGTCTGCTCTATTCAGAGTATATTTCACAGAGGGACAGGGCCTTGTTTGTCGTGTCCCCCACTGTGTTCTCAGTGCCTTCTGTAGTGCCTAGCATAGTTAGGTCATCTGAGGCATTACTAAAAAGAAAAAGACTGGTGCTGCTGTTAACAACCATACTTTTAAACTAGCAGTGGTATGAGTTAGACGTCTCTCCCTCTTTCCTTAATGTCCAGGTCCATTCGAACAGCACATAATTACTGAGCATCTACTATATGCCAGGTACTACAGCAGCTGCACCGGGAGCACCTGTGCTCCACAGACATTGTAGTACTGGAGTCTTCCTAGAGTAAGCAGATGTCTTACAAGTGATGGGCCTGGCCTATACAGATCATTCTCTACACACTCTCTCTGAGGGAAAGAGCGAAAGGAAATCCCCAAACCTTCACCAATCCAGCACTTCAAAACCAAGCCCCAGGAGTTTCCCAACACCAGTTGGGCAGCTCTTTCCACCAGTTCTGCTCACATGGGGGACCTCAATTAGTTGAATCCAGATAACGAAAAAATGTAATAAGGACAACTGCTTCTGAGGACTTGGAGGTGGTTAGGAGAGGAACCAGGAAACTGGACAAGGAGTCGGAACAAGAGCTACGAGCAGAGAGGCTGGAGAGCCAGCCATGACTGTCACCAACTTGCTAGGTGACCTTGGGCCAGTCACGAGCACCTGGGCATCAATCAGGTCTCAGGGGGTATAAAGAGGAAGAGGCCAGGTCGGGTATTCGGGGTCAGGCAGAAGCGGAAGCCAAAAGACAAGGCGGGATAACGGCCAGAATGGGATGCCGGCGCGGGGCCGGGCCGGGGCGGCTCACCCACCGAGCGCCACCTGGCAGGCCCTGCGCAGCTGGGAGTGCTGGGGCCGCTTCACCTCCTTGTCGGCTAGAATCTTCTCCAGGGCCCGGGACACGAACATGCTCTTGGTCTGGCTCTCCTGCATGGCCCCGGCCTGGCAGGGGCTGGCAGCCCCGCAGGCTGGAAGCGCGAGCTAGCCGGCGACAAAGACCGTGGGCCCGGCCTCCCGGCCGACACCGGCCGCGTCCGTGCGCGCCGCCCAGTCAGGAAGAGACGCCCCAGCCCCACAGCGCCGCCATGTTGGAGCGCGTCACATGATCACGTGACTGGAGGGGGCCTTGGCGGCCAGCGAGCGTCCGTCGACCCCGTGACCCAAGGGGGCGGGCCCTGGTGTGGGGCGGGGCCAAATGGGAATTAGGGGCGGGGGAAAGAGGTGGGGAGGTGAGCTTGGTGGGTGGGGGGAAGGGGGAACCGGGGAAGGGGGAACCGGGGACCGGGGAGTGAGGGAAGGTGAGAGGGAAGAGAGGCAGGAGGCAAGGAGGAAAGTGTGCACAGGAAAGAGGAGGGAACCCGGAGGGGGAGATAAGGTTGAATGAAGGAGGTGATCTGGAGTAGGAGGTGGGGGGAGAGAGGTGGGAAGAGGGAGCGGAAAGAGAAGGTGGGGGAAAGGGAACACGAGGAAGGTGAGTGTGAGGAAGGAGAAGGCTGTAGCAGAGAAGCCGGGAAGAGGAAGTGAGGAGAGGGAGAAGAGTGAAACGGAGAGAATGTGGTTGTGACAAGGGGAGGCAGCGTGGAAGGAACCGGCTGGGATGGAGAAAAGAAGAAAAGAAGGACAGACAGGAGGGAAGAGGAATACTGGCAGACACTGTCACCCTGTGGGGCTGGGAGTGCTGTGTCTGCCATCAGGGCCTTGCCTCCCTCTAGAGTTTCTGGTGTGTGTTCTTAAACCTGTGCTCCAGACAGTGCAGTGGGCAAGGCACTGCTTTGGAGAGTTTGACCGAGAAAGAAGTTGACCCTTATGGCCAGTGACAGCTAATGAATGAGAAGATGGAGCTTAGGGGTGTAGAACAGTGAGTGATGCGTGCTGTGCAGGCAATGTC
Source organism: Myocastor coypus (assembly GCA_004027025.1). NCBI lineage: Eukaryota > Metazoa > Chordata > Mammalia > Rodentia > Myocastoridae > Myocastor > Myocastor coypus. Next base: position 6,901 of record PVJA010049729.1, read on the forward strand.
CTGGCTTGAGTCCCTGCCACTGGCCTGGGGGAACCCCATGCACATCCTTCTAGGGCTGCTTCCACTCTATCCTACAATAGTGATAGAATCACAGCAGCCATAATTGATATCCTTGGACCTTCTCCAAGTGATGCTCTCCTAAGCACAGCCTCAGTACTGTGCTGTGCTTCACTTGGAAGCCTAATGAGCTTCCCTCACAGGTATATTCAAATGGCCTGGGGCTGGTCTGGGTATGATGGTACAAGGTCTCACTTAGTCACTACATTGTCCAGGCTGGGCTCAAGCTTTTTATCCTTTGGCTCCAACTTCCCTGGAGTGCTGGGATTACAGGTGTGAGCCACCACACCTAGCGGAGTCATGTCACTCCCCTATAATCTCAGAACTCTTGGAGGTTGAAGCAGGAGGATTAAAAGTTTGAGCTGAGCCTGGGAGATCGTTTTAGCTAGAATCTCAAAAAATTGGGACCAGGGAGATAGCTCAGTAGAATACGTGCTTGCCTGGCAAGCGCAGGGTCCTGAGTTCAATCCCTGGTACAGAAAAGAAAAAAAAAAGGGGGGGGGGAGTGTAGGGATCCATTGGTTTCAGTTGGATTAGTTCTACTCAGGGAGAAATGGCAGGAATGAGAAAAGCTAGGTAAAACAAAAGCTGGGCTAGGTGGTGGCTGCTTTGCCTTTGGGGAGGTGAATCCAGAGCAACAGATAGATGTTTATTTATACCTTTGCAAAGTTAGTAACACATGACACAAGACCGCCTAGTGACATTAAGCAGTCAGGATGCTTATCTCAAGACTGAGATAGTTTGTTTGTTTTAGGCACTGAAACCCAGACCTGCCTTTCACCGATTTTCCAGCTTCTAGGGCTCCCAACACGGGGGTGGGGAGCACAGAGGCAGTGGAGTGCAAAGACCCTATGTTTATTGTTTTAGTTAGTACTGCAGCACACCTGTGCATGCACACACACACATACACACAGAGTCTGTTTCTTCATTTTCCTAAACCTGGACTAGTCTTGTGACTTGCCTTGACCAGCAGAATGTGGTGAAGGTAAGGCTATTCGCATACCAGGACCTGGGTGGTAAGAGGCCTGGCCCACTCCTTCCTTCTCTCCTATAATGCTGTGTGATGCTCAGAAGCAGCCCTGAGAGAAAGAGCACATGGAGAGGGCCCAGTGCTCAGTCAACATACCAGTTGGTTACGACACTATGAGAGACCTTGGTGACAACAGCAGCGGAACTGCTCCAACAACCCACAGAATATGAAGAGCAACACTTTGTTATTTTAAGCCCAACATTTTGGGGTACCTTCTTTCACAGCAACAGATTGCTGATGTGCTGCTTACCACTCATGTGCTGAATGAAAGAGTGAATGAATGTGTGAAATTCCCTGAAAAAGCACAGGGCAGTCTGCTGAGTGACAGAGTTTATACTTGGAGTTGAATCCAGGCCCTTTGTATTGAGCTGTATCCTCAGCCCCTTTTGCTTTTGAGACAGGGGCTGGCTAAGTCGCCTAAGCTACACCGCTCCTGCCATCACACCTAGTTCAGTGACAAGTTTTGAGCCATGCCCTGGTGGGGGGGGGGGGCATGTCAGACCATGTCACTCCCCTTGGAAGCCAACAACAGCTCCCCAGTACCCTTGGCATGGAGACTGTTATGGTTTATGTCTGGTTGTCCCCCCAAAGCCTCATGTAATCATGGGTGTGGCTTCTATAGATTGAGACTTGATTTGTGATCCCAGGGATTGTGTTATAGTACTGATGGGATTATCGGTCTGAGGAAGGCTGAGACTATGGGTGTGGTATAGGGTGGATATCCTAAGGCAGAGAGCCTGAATGCGATATAGAGACAGAGAGACAGACTAGAGCTATTGCTGTTGCTCTCTGCTGCCCTGTTTGGTTGGCTGCCTCTGCCACCATTTTGTTGCTGTTCTGCCCCCATAAACTGGATTCTCTCTGCTCTGTTCCTCTCAGCCTTGGGCCAGCTGAATATGGACTGAAACCTCCAGTAACTGTGAGCTAAATAAACCTTTCCTTCCTTCATTGTGAGTGTTGGGTATTTGTCTCAGCAATGAGTGAAAAGTAACTAAGACAGAGCCTCACTTCCCCACTGTGGCTGACGAGAAGGGATAGAAGTCTTCTAACTTCGCTGAGCTCATCTCTCTCCTGCTTTCCTTCTCCTCAGAACTCACAGGACTACAGATTCCATCTTACTCTATCAAGGGCTTCACTCATGCTTTTATCTCAGTTGGCAATTCTCAATAAATGCTGTACCACCCCAAAGAGTATTTGACACTTTTTTAAAAAAAAATTTTGAGAGCAGGGCATGGTGGCGCACGCCTGTAATCCCAGTGCTTGGGAGGCTGAGGCAGGAGGACTGGTGAGAGTTGGAGACCAGCCTGGGCTAGAAAAGGAAGCTCAAGGCCAGCCTGAACTGCATAGCGAGACCCTGTCTCAAAAAGACCAAAAAAAAAAAAAAAAAAAAAAAAAATTGAGACAAGGTTTTGCTATGTAGTTTAGGCTAGCCTTGAACTCATTATACAGCCCAGCCTGGCTTGAAACTCATGGTGAGCATCCTGCCTTTGGAGTGTTGGGATCACTGGTGTGAGCCACCACAGTGGGATAACTGTTATCTTTTTTATAACAAGGGGAGCAGTGGTGTCACACAACATCCTGCATAGAGTTGGAGAATCCCATTGTTACGGCTTAAATATGAAATGTCCCCCAAAGACAGATGTATTTAGGACTTGCTCCCCAATTCATGGAGCCTAGAAAGGTGGCTGGATATTGGGGGCACTGACCTCATGGATGGTAGGATTCAGTTCATTAATGAGTTCCTAGTGGATTGGGCTATAGGAGGCAGGGCCCAGGGGGAGGTAACTTGGTAGAGTTGTGGCTTTCAGGGAACAGCTCTTCCAGCTCCTTTGGATTCTGTTTTCTGGCTGCCAAGGTTTGAGCAGCTTCTTCTCCCATGCTTCCCTTTACCATTTCTGGGTGGAAGCCTGCTACCCATGCACTGAAACCTCTGAAACTGTGAGCCTAAATACCCTGCTCGCCTTTAAGCTGCATATGCTGGACATTTTGCTCCAGCCACAGAAAGGTGATAAACATAAACACAGAGCACAGAATGATGCCAGTGCCATGTGATCGAATGTTTCTGGGGATAAAAGACCTATTGGTGATGGCTGGAGCCTAGAACCTAATCTGCATAGAGCACAAAGTTTTTTTTTTTTTTTCACAAAGTATTTTTGAACTCAGTTTTGGCATTATTAAGTTTTCCCGAAGTGCAATTACCATTGTTATTCAAAGGAAAAAATATGTATGTTCTGTCAGGAGCTTTATCAAATGTCACTTGCCATTTGAAAGCCCCATGACCCAGGCATGGTGTCTCATTGGCCACACTGCCAGCTCTGGTCTGTCTGCATGTGTGGCTGTCACAATTCAAAATTCAATGGAACTCTGCTTTTACTTTTTTTTTTTTTTTTTAATGTATTTAGTACAGGTCTATAGGGTCTCACTACACAAATCAGACTCCTAGTGAGCCTCCTGTTTTTCAGCCTCCTAAGTGCTAGGATTATAGGCATGGGCCACCATGCCCAGTCTCAATCATGTCTCAGAGTACCCCTGGGGCAGGACCAGTGCAGCGGGCCAGAGATGGAACCCCCAGCCCCTGTGTCTGCCTAAGCAGGTGCTTTAATCCCCTAAGCTATCTGGCCAGCCCTCAGAACTCTACTTTTGGGTTCCTGCATCTGGCTGCTTCATTTTATCTCCTAGTGTAATTGTGCCTGAGAATTTAACAATTGAAGTCAAATCAAGCCGGACATGGAGGCACACACCTGTAATCACAGAACTTGGGAGGCTGAGGCAGGAGGATTAGTGCGAGTCTGAGACCAGCCTGGGCTACAAAAGTCAGTTCAAGGCCAGCCTGAACTGTATAACAAGACCCTGTCCCCCCTCCTCCCCAAAAAGGTCAAATCAGTAGATCATATACTGCCTTCCTTTTGTTTTACTTTTTAGATCATTAACTTAATAAAACTACACGAGTAGGAAGATTTTCTTGTCTATGATTTCTATTTCAGAATCAATGGAATGGAATAAAGATTCAGAAACAACCCCAAGCACATCTAGCTGTCTTAGTTTTGACGAAGAAGTCCGACACCTTCACTGGAAGAAAGGGGTCAGACACCTTCTGGAAGATGTCACATTTGACAGGTGTGGCTGTCACAGATAGGCATGGGAGAAAACCACAGAAAAACAAAGCCAAGCCCAGACGGACCGCACTCCTGTCTGCCCTGTCGGTTCAGAGAAATACAGCTAAACTTTCTCCACCCCCAGATTCCTCAAGGCATCAAACTCCTCTCCTTCCCTTTATGTCCCTTGTTCTACCCCTGCTTCTCATTCATTCCATTCTCCCAGCTCTGCCCACTCCCATGGGTGTGACACACAGCCATGGTGTACATAGATGTGGTTGGACATAGATGTGGTATTTGTATACAGTGGAGTACTACTCTGCCATACAGAAGGATAAACTTGCATCATCCATGGGTAAATGGATGCACTTCAAGACCTCAGCAGATTGAAGCACCTGCTTGGGCAGACGCAGTGGCCAGGGTTCGATCCACCCCTGGGGCACTCTGAGACAGCGATTGAGATGGGGCATGATGGTGCGTGGTATGATCCCAGCTCTTGGGAGGCTGAACACAGGCACAGGCAGATCACTACAAGTCCAGTCTACTTAGCCTACTCCTACTTAGCGAGCTCCTGTAGACCCTGTACTAAAAAAAAAAAAAAAAAAAAAAAAAAAAAGACTATAGTTTTAAATGAAATAAGTAAGACATACATTTTTATTTTTCATTTACAAGGTCTACAGGGCCTACAGGGACTCATTATGTAAAGCAGACTTACAGTGGTCCTCCTGTTCACAGCCTCCCAAGTGCTGGGATTACAGGCCCACACCACCATGCCCAGTCTTAGTCTTGTCTCAAGGTGCCCCAGGGACAGGGCCAGCAGCGCAGGCCAGGGGATCAAAGCTGGTCCCTGCATCTGCCACACAGGTGCTTTAATCCACTGAACTATTTGGCCAGCCCTAAGACACACATTTAAATATCACATTATTTTTCTTGTGTGAGAAACACCAACAACTGAAATGAAGGCTAGCTATTGGGAGGTAGGAAGAACATGTTTAAACAGGAAAGGGAACAAGGGAGAAGAAAGAGAAACAAAGGAAAAAAGATTAAGAAACAGAGAACAGAGCCAGGCATGGTGACATATACCTGTAATCCTAGCACTTGGGAGGCTGAGGCAAGGAGGGTTCTGAGTTCCAGACCAGCCTAGGCTACAAAGTGAGCTCCAGACCAGCCTGAACTGCCTAGTGAGACCCTGTCTCAAAAAAAAAAAAAAAAAAAGAATAGAAGGAAAAATGGAAATAAAGCTTCTGTAAGTGAGGAGGGAAAGTTTAAGGGAAGGGAAGGAAATGGGGGGAAAATAAGATTTATTATGTATAGGAACAACTCCCTATGATTGTAAGCACCACATATGGCAAATATGTACTAACACATTTAAAAAGAAAAGAACAGTTGCCATTGGCCTGTGCAGTTCCTACCAGAGCTAGGTAGTAGGCCACCCACCCACCTCCAACATGGCATCCTTAGCTGAGGCTCAGCAGGGAGAGGCCCTCACCACACCGCATCTTACATCTTATTCTCCTGCCCCACCCCCTGCTTCCACATCACTTTTTTTTTTTTTTTTTTTTCTCAGTACCAAGGATTGAACTTAGGATCCTGTGCTTGCCAGGCAAGCACTTATTCTACTGAGCTATTTCCTCAGCCCCTCGTCACCTTATTTCTTAATTGCACTAAACTTAATTTGAAAAGGTAATATATATTCATCTGTGCATTCGTCATCCACTGCTAGGCCAGGGACACTTTAAGTTCAAAACAAAGCACTTGTTATCACAGTTCCTATGGGGGTGGGGACACTCTAGAGCACACTGGTGGACTCTGGCATGAAGTTTTGTTGGAAATTGTGAGGGAGTGTGAACTGGGGCTGTGCTCCCCTGAAGGCTGCCCTGGGCGCGAGGCTGGGCTTCCAGGGAAGCCGGCTTGTGTGGCGTGGGCGGGAGGTCTTGGGTCCTCCCCAGTCCGTGGTGCTGCTCCTGTGTGCTTGTTTGTGACCTTAGGACCTTGTGCTTGCCAGGCAGGTGCTGTGCCACTGAGCTACATCACTGACCCATTGTTTGTTGGTTGTGTGAGCTTGAGATGTGGCAGTTCCCTTGTCCCCTGGTCAGTGGTCAGGGAGAGATGACGAACGGACAGACGGACGAGCAGACGGACAGACAGACAAACTGGCCTATGTTACAAAATGGCTCCCCCTGCGGGCAGATTGGGGGAGTGTTTTTGCAACTCAGCCTGGTAACTTAAAATGTTGGCCACGTGGCCTCAAGGTGCTGAGCATTATTTGATAGTTTCCGACAAGCTGTAGTTTCCTACTGATGCACACGCAGTTGCAGTAGACGTGAGTGACTCGTGCAGCCCACGGGCAGGGTGGGTCCTTAGAAGGACAGGTCTGTTTCTGCAGTGTGTTTGCTCACTCGCTCTCTTCTCTCCCTGCGCACAGAGAGAATCCTGTGAGGGTGGAGAATCACAACTTCCTACCCAGAACACAACAGTAGGTGCACAGTTGCACAGTAAGTAGGCAATGAATATTCTACTGAGGAATAGAAAATGATTTTTAAA
>PVJA010049730.1:0-13565 GCA_004027025.1 Myocastor coypus
AGAGCAGGCCACTCTGCTTCTGTGTGAGGTCATAAGCTTTTATGAACCATCTTTAGGCTTCCATTCTATTATCAGGTATTTATTAATAAATGAAACACATACATAGGGGGATAGAGGGTGGGAGGAAGGGAAGAGCCAGCCAGACAAATAGACAGACAGGCAGACCTACCGACCAGCGTTGCCTAAGACACTATTGTAAAGCCTAGTGCAAAACCTAAACCCAAGCAATGAGGGAAAAACACACTCTAATTCTGCAAAGTGAGCATTCAAATATAAACATACTCTACTTGATTATTTCTTCATTGAGTTATTTACTCACTCATTTATTTGTTTATTTATGGCAGCATTAGGAGCTTTAAGTTAAAGTAAGTTGACAACATTTGTTGTCAACGAAAGTATTCATTGGTACCGTGTGGTATGCTGAATTATTTCTTGTTCACTTGTGGCTAGATTCGTCAGAATAACTGTAAGAATTTGGGTCTGGACACATCTTTAGAGCAGAGCCCTAGAGCCAACCAGGAAATTATGCCATTTAAAATGCCACCCTGGGAAATAGGACTATTTCACTCATTCAGCTATTGTGTACTGCACCCATGATAAGTGCCAAGCATTGCTCTAAGTACTGGGATAAACAAGGTGGACATTGTCCCTGCTCAAACCCTAATTGGGAATACTGACAGGCAGCACACAGGGGAGTTAGGATGGCGGACAGTGAAAGCACTAGAGAAGCACTGAGAAGAAGCACCTAGCCTAGACTTGGGTGGTCAGGAGATGGCTTCTCACAGGAAATGGCCTACACAGAGAGCTAAATAGCTATTAGCCAGGCAAAGAAAACAAGTCTCTAGAAATAAGGGTATTCGTAGAGTTTGGGTTATAAAGGCCTTATAAACTTCATGGAGGCAATCATGGTTTTTCTAAACAAATAGGAAACCATGGAGGAATTTCAGTAAAGGTCAGATATGTTTAGTAAGCTCCCTGGCTGTAATGTAAAGAATGGACTTAGAAGAGGTTTGAAAACTCAGATGCAAATTTCATAAGACCTTTTCTTTTCATGTGTCTGTAAAAATAAGTTTGAAAGAAATGGTCAAAATGGGTGTAAGTGTGCAGTACATGTTAGGTTCACATCTCACAGAAAATCTAGTGACCAAAAACATGGATAAAAATGTTCTGCGAGCATGACAACCAAAATTAGTATTTTCACTTAGTTTTTGAAAGATAATAATGTGGTTATTTAAACTGACACTAGTAGGGTGGGCAAGATAGCTGAGTGGACTAAGCAAGTGTAGGGACAGGGTTTTGACCCTTGGCACCATATGTTGCACTGGCCCAGCCCCCCAGGCACACTGAGCTGGCCAATGAGACCTGGCATGGTGGTGTGTGCCTGTAATGCCAGTGTTGGGGAGACTGAAAACAGGAGGATCACTACCAGTCTGAACTGTATACTGAGATACTGTACCAAAAGAAAAGAAAATAAAACAAACAAAAAAACTGGCAATAGTTTCAGTTCAGGAGAGCATTGATCTATAACAGCCTGTGTTATCACTTTCACCACATTCATAAGGTCAATTCACTATTTTAGTAATTGGCAATTTAAAGTCAGATAAGCCCTTGGCTCCACTCTAAGATGATATTTTGGCTGGGGAAGTAATTCAGCAATAAAGCATATGTCAAGCATGTACAAAATCCTAAATTTGGTCCCTAGCATTGAAAAAAATAGGTATTTGCATATTTAATGAGTAAGTATATTATTTCAGGGCAATGTCTCAGAGGTTCACATAAACTGACCCTCTGTAGCTAGATTAAATTTTTTTTTTGAGACAGGGTCTCACTGTGCAGTTCAGGCTGGCTTTGAGCTCACTTTTGTAGCCCAGGCTGGTCTCGAACTCACAACGATCCTCCTGCCTCAGCCTCCCGAGTGCTGGGATTACAGGCATGAGCCACCACGCCCGGCTCAGATTTACAACTTTAATGAAGGGACCTTTTGTAATTAAATTGAACCCTTTCAGTTGGATAATGCACTGAGGATTTTTTTTGTTTTGTTTTGTTTTGTACTAGAGATTGAACTCAGGACCTTGCACTTGCCAGGCAGGCACTTATGCCACTGATATATCTCCCCAGCCATTTTAGTATATTTGGTTTTAAGCCAAATAAAAAATAAACTGAAGCAAATTTTTTGTTTTAAGAGGGGTTCTATTTCTCCACCTTTATCTGTCTAGTAAGGAACATACTTAGACAGAAGTAGATCATCCATTGAATTTTATAAAGGAGAGAAGGAAAGAAGAAAGGAAAGAATGGAGGAAAGAGCCAGGCATAGTGGCGCATGCCTATAATCCCAGTGCTCAGGAGATTGAGGCAAGAGGATTGCTGTGAGTTTAAGGCCAGCCTGAACTGGGTAGTGAAATCCTGACTCACAAAGAAAGAAAGAAAGAAAGAAAGAAAGAAAGAAAGAAAGAAAGAAAGAAAGAAAAATAAACAGATTGGAGAAAAGGAAAGAAAGGGAGAGGAAAGGAAGAAAGCCACTATAGGTTCTTAGTCTCCAAAATTTGCTCTTCTTGCCTGAGTCTTACATGAGCGATGCCTGTTTCCAGTGCTGTAGTTGGCCTCATGTTGGTTCTCTGTACAGAAAGCACTGGTGAAAGCCAAGTTTCTAATTTTAGATCTTCACTTAGGCTTTAGGATATTGGCTAAGTTGCTGACTTTCTCTGAATTTCAATTTTGTTGTTTATGAAATAGGGTCAGTTGTATCAGTGGTGGTGTTTTACAATCAAATGAATTAGAGATGTGAACTCTGAGGATATTGCCATATCCTTCTGTTTCCCATCCTTCCTTCATGTTTTCTTATAACTGTGTCCTTTTTGCTGAGAGTCCTACTGGTGAGAAAGAACAAATATTTCCTGTCACACAGTCAATCGCCAAAATAGCGTTGCCTGTAGCGGAAGGCGTATACACAGTCTCTTTCTCTCTTATACCCTCAGCCTCATGATCCAGATCATCCTTGGGCAAAGATGCTGCCCTCCATTTTACCCTGTGACTTCCTGCTGTGCTGTAGCTCTCCTGGCAAGTACTGAACAGCAAGAGACGTATGCTTTAAAACAGCCAATCTCTTTCTCCAAATTGCCAGAAGCTGTTTTCTTTCAAAACTTCTTTCTGTTTGTAGAATATTGAGACAGCTTTTTGTTGCTTGTTTTTAGGACAATGGACTGATCAGCAAGGAAAACTCCAAAATGAGATGGGTGACACAAAGATCCTATTTCTGCGATCCCCAGCATTCTTAACACAAGAACTTCAGGATCAAAAGAAACGGCTTGAAAAATGTGGTTTGCGGGTTATAAAGGTATACACAAAAAATGTACTGCATTAATTTGATAAAATTACCCTTTCTATCTTATAAAAATTATTTTAAAATATGCAATTTTTGGTCACTTTGTATTTAAATAATTGGACTAGTAAGTGGTAAGAGGGCAGACCCTCTGTTATTAACCACCTTGTTATCAGTGCTTGACATGTAGTGATTGCTTAGTGAATTTTTATTAAATGAATTTATTGGAGAAACAGCAGAGAATGTTAAAGAGGTAGAAGTCAAACAAAGAGAACATTGGAGCAGAAGAAAATTTTTATGTAACTTCATATTAAAAGTGAATTACATGTAAAGTAGTATGCAATATGGATAGAATTTTGTTGTTGTTTAGAGACAGGGTGTTGCTATGTAGCCCAAGCTGGTCTTAAATTCACAGTGATCCTCTGGTCTCAGTATCCTAAATGATGGAATTACAGGCATGTGTCACCATGCCCAACTATCACCTTTATTGTTTAAGCAGGCAATCTAAATAGCTGTTTTCTAGTCTCCTTTTGAGTTCTTCTTTTCCTTGGATTATAGGTGGAGAAGATAGACAACATCATTCTGATGGTTGCCTTCCTGAAAAAGAAGAAAATGATGGAAGCGAGAAGGCATAGGGAACCTGTGAGCCGCAGGCTGTTCCAGCAAGTCCCTCATCAGTTCTGCAATGAGGTTTGCAGAGTCGGCTTTCAGAGATTGTACTCTGTGCCCTGCGGTAGGTATCAGTCCCTGGTCTTCAGGCCTGCTTGTGTGAGAATTGACAGCAGACATCAGCAGATGGCTCACCAGGAAAAGCCTGGATTACTGCAGGGAGGGGAATCATTTGTAACTGGGATTTAGCGGCAAGGATTTTTGGAAGGGGTTATATGTTAAAGTATCTCTTCACATCTGTTGTTGATCATGGGTTTTACATTGATGAAAGTATGAGTGATAGGGTCTATGTTTCACTATTGTAATTTTTTCTTTCCTCATTTTTGTTTTTGTGTCTTATCAGAAGAGAGCACCTTGAGCCTTTTAAAATTCTTTTGGCTTACTCCTCTCAACAAAATTATTATCAACACCACTGAGAAGTGCCCTCAGTGATTCATTAAAAGGACATTTCCCTGAATTTAACACAGTTGTCTTTTCTTTTTCACTCTCTGTATTTTCTGTAGCCTACTTTGAGTGAATTAGAAGCAGCAGGTGAAGCTTGTAACATCTTTAGCTCATTCTCAACCATACAAGCTCTAAGCTTTGCTTCCATGTCTCTTTTCAATTATTTAAAAATATGAGACATTTCATTGTTGTGTAGTATGCTTTCCTCTTTGGTTGCCATTGAAAAATTCTGGCTTTGAATTTCTCCAAAGGAGGCTAAAAATTTTGGAATCATCATGGAGGGGAACTTAGCAGTGTAGCTTCATTTCACCTAGTCCATTAAATAATGGCTACTTTTGCTGTGGAGTCATTTCTAATAGCCTTGGTTTCTAGAAAGCAAAAGGTCTAGATTCATCTTTTCTTTGTCCAGAAATGAATACAGTCATGACTAGCAGTAAAAATGGAACATAGACAATTGCAAGGAGGTGAAAATAAGTGAATTTCCATTCTTCTGAATACAAGCAACACCATGATCATCAATATGTTCCCTTCATTGCCAAAGCCTTAAATCTTTAACTTTCATTTGCTTCTTAACTAGTTTCTCTACTTAAACTATTTTTGACTAAGATATTCAGTTTCGTCTTGTTTTCTAACTCTGGTGAGGATCCCTGTTTCAGTCCTGTGTCGAACACTGCAAATTTTCTACCTAACATCTGTACACATCTTTCTTTCAAGAACACCTAAGACATACACCGTCCTCCTAAGGAAGACAGCCCTAGTGTGTCATCTAGTTTTATCCTTGGCCTTAAGTCCAGGCAGTCCTCTCTAAAAGCAAGGGATTAACCCCACATATTCATCAGAAAATATGAGAAAGAAATCTGCAATGAAAGTTTCCATTTTGGAAGAGGATAAGGAAGGGCATGGTGGTGCTTGCCTGCAGTCTTGGCACTGTAGGAGACCATGAAGATCATGAATTCAAGCCCAGCTTGGACAACTTGGCAAGACCTTGCCACAAAAATAAGGCTGGGGGGGTACAGCTTATTGTAAAAGTCTTAAATTCACTCAGTACCATAAACATGTATTGATAAATAAAAAAATGTATTAGTGCACATCTGTAGTACATAATGATCACATACATTCATTGTGGAGAATTGTACATGCACATATAGCAACTCAGTTCTTGAAAACAGAACATAGAACCTTCAACATGTGTTACTGGTCAGTAGTAGTAAGGGCTCCTTATTCTGGGAGTGGAGTAAAATTTTGCACTCTGGGAAAATATTCCTTACGTATTATAGCCCCACTATCTGCCGGGGGACCATGGATTGCTTCACAGGTTATCTCATACTCAGGCTTGTAATTTCTTCAGCAATATGGTTCCTTTACTTCACTTTATTTATTTACTTACTTATTTCATATTTAATATGATTCCTTTAAAAATTCAGCAGGCAAGAAGCCTACTCACTTCTGATCGAGTTTACATCCTTCACCTCAGCCAAAGATCTGGCTTCCATATAGTCTTGAAACCAAAAAGATTTTGCCTTTTCCTTTGGGCCTTTTTCTCTTGCCTACCTGCAAATCACCTTAGCTTAACAGTCATTCCCTGGGAGTGATTTACACAGTAGATTTCACAGGGAGACAATATCTATAAAGTACCTATGGACTCATCTCTGTGGGGTGGAGGGAACTCTAACCTGATGTTACTACATAAGCCTCAAGTATGTGATGTTATTGTCATATGAAACACAAATCTCTTGACTTTTTCAGACCTGTAGTGTTGTAAACAATAGGACTTTCAGCCATAGGCAAGGTACTTCGGTTAGAAAAGCTTGCTTCTCTCTCTCTCTCTCTCTCTCTCTCTCTCTCTCTCTCTCTCTCTCTTTCTCTCCTTCCCTTTCCACTTGTCTTCCTCCCTCCCTCTTTTACTTTCTTTCATTTATTCTATGTTTGCCTTTTCTGGCCAATTCTGTTCTGAGTTCATCTCTTGCTTATAGGACTTGGTTGAATGAATTAAGGAGTCTATACACGCAATATTGTATTAATTCATTACACAATTATTTATTATTTTAAAAATCTATTAGTATATGTTTGTAGTACATAATGATCACATTCATTGTGAAGAGGTGTACATGTACATATAACAATGTTGTTTTAAATGGCCAGTGGTGTTGAATATTCTTGTATGTGCTTATTGGTGGTTTGTACTTCTTTATCCAAGAAATGTCTATCCATTTAGACACCCACTTTATATTTGGCCTTTGAAACCTTCATGAGTTTTTTTGTTTGTTTGTTTGTTTGTTTGTTTTTGTGGGACCAGGGTTCGAACTCACGACCTTGCACTTGCCCAGCAGGCACTTGTGCCTCAGAGCTATCTCTCCAGCCCCTCATGAGTTTTTTTTTTTTTTTTTTTTTTTTAACATATACTAGATATTAGTCCTTTTAGTATAGCTGGCAAAAAGATTTTCTCATTCTGTAGATTGCCTCTTCATTCTATTGATGGTTTCCTTTGCTGTGTAGAGCTTTTTAATTTGATGTGATTTCTTTTGTTTTTTGGTATTATTTCTTCTACAACCAAGATTGTATTCAGACAGTGCCTACATTGATGCCTTCAAGAGTTTTGGCTGTTAGGGCTGGTGGTATAGCTCAGCAAACTAAGCGCTTACTTGGGTAAGTGTAGGGGCCAGGGTTCAGTGCCTGGCACTGCATGCTACATCTGCCCTGCCCTCAGGTGCACTGAGCCAGTGATGGAGTGAGGGCGTGATGGCACACACCTGTAATCCCAGAGCTAGGGTGGCAGAAATCAGGAGGATCATTAGGAGTCTGAGCTGCGTAGTGATACCCCCCCCCCAAAAAAAGAAGTTCTACCTGTTATATCCTCCAGTAGTTTATTTGTATTTGAATGTTATCTTTGACCCACTTTGATTTTAGTTTTTTGTTTTGTTTTATTTTAGTGTAAGGTCTACAGGGTCTCACTAAACAGCTCAGACTCGTAGTGATTCTCTTGTTTTCAGCCTCCCAAGTACTGTATTACAGGCGTGCACTACCACATCTAGTCTCACTCGTTCTCTCAGTGTGCCCCAGGAATGGGGCTGGCATGGCACACAAGGGATAAAATGATTTTAGTTTGTACATAGTAAGATCTATGTGTCTAGATCCCATCTTTGGCATGTGTATGGCCAGTTTTTCCAGCACCATTTCATAAAGAGACTATCTAGGTGAGGCATAGTGGCACACACCTGTAATCCTGGAATTGAGGAGGATCACCTCAAGTTCAAGGCCATCTTGGGCTACTTAGTGAATTTAAGACGAACCCAAACTACATAGCAAGATGTTTTTATTTTATTTATTTGTTTGTTTGTTTATTTATTTATTTATTTATTTATTATGTATTTGGTATAGGATCTTACTACACAGCTTGGACTCCTAGTGATCCTCCTGTTTTTAGCCTCTCCAACACTGGGATTACAGGAGTATACTACCATGCCCAGAAAGATCTTTTTTGTTGTTGTTCTTTTAAAGAAGCTATCTTTCCTTCAGTGATACTGGTCATACATGTTTTGTATTGGTTTGTTTCATTTACATAGCTTTTTAGTAGTGTCTTGTGAAAATTCCTGTATCATTTTAGTTATTACTTATTATCTGTTGATTATATCTTCTGTGGTCTTGCTGAGTACCACTTCTGTTTTCTAACCTTCTCCATTATCCTTCCAAGAAATCTAGGAGGGCCAGGGATGTGGTTCAGTGGCTCAGCGCCTGCCTAGCAAGCACAAGGCCCAGAGTTTGATTCCCGGTACCAAAAAACAAATAGTAAAAAGACCAAGAAATCTAGGAGTTAGGCTTATGATATTCTGCCCTTTGGTGCCCCCTGGTTTGTCTTCTGGGAAGTTGGGCATTTGGGCAAGTTTTTAGGTTACCCTGTCTTCTCATGTTTCTATGGCTTGTTTCTTTATTTTGGGGTAGGTGTGTGTGTGTGTGTGTGTGTGTGCGTGTGTGCATATGCTGAGGTTTGTGGATGTTTATAATGTAAAGACTTTGTAGCTAGTACAAAGATCTAGTGTAAAGACTTTTGGCATGGCTAGCTATACTCCTTTATGTCAGCCACAGGACTAACCACCTTGGTTAATTTGGAAGGAGAAGATGCAGTGTAATTAGCCCAGCAACCATGTTCCCTGAGAATGTACTCTAGTGTTAATATCACTAAGGTGATCTGAGTATTGGTTCACAAAGAAATAGTGATATCTACGTAACCATGAAAATATTAAGCAAATCAGATGCAGTACTATTGTCCAAGACAGGTTACATATTAACATACCATAAGCACCAATTATATATCACCCTTAACTATGGAGAAAAAATCCACAATTATAGGATAAAAAGCCAGATAATGACTTATAGCTAAAATGTACTAAATGCAATAGCTATAGTTTTACTAATGGTAGAAAGAAATTCAATGATAATTTTGCATTGTTAACTATCAGAAGATTAACAAAACTTTATAGATATACTATGAGAAATATGGGGCCTGGACAGGAGAGAGTGCAGAGGAAGAATTTGAAACAGTAAAGTACAAGACTATGAGAAAGAAAAGAAAGTGACATGAAGAATCCTATCCTTTGGGGGAGTAGAAGGATCTTTATAGAGTTAGGTAAAGGTAAGAGAAAGAACTGATGCGAAGCCAGATGTGATGGTGCATGCCTGTAATCCTGGCACTCAGGAAGCAGAGGCAGGAGAATTGCTGGGAATTTGAGACCAGCCTGGGCTACAAAGTGAGCTCAGTGCCAGCCTGAACTGCATAGCAACCCCCTGTCTCAAAAAGACAGAAAAAAGAAAGAAAACATGAAAAATAAAAGAAAAAGATGGAGAAAACAACAAATTATGTAGAGAATAAAAATGAAAAAGAGAGAAAAATTAAAAGAGAAAATGAAAAGGAAAAAGAAACATACAAGGAAGAACCAAAGAAAACCACCCAACCCCCAATAAAGTGGTGAAGAAAGAAGGAAAGGAAAGAAGAAAAAACACAAAAAACTAAAAACAATGCGGACACCCACAGAAACAAAAACAAACAAAAAAAATAGAAACAACCACTAAAAAAACCTAAAACAAACAAAAATTTTATCTGTGATTTTTAGCGTGTGTTTCTTTTCCGTGGTCTACAGTTTTGGGGTAGTGTCCAAATCAGCTCATGTTCCCTCCTGACACAGGTAGATAAAGAAGGCAGGCTGCTCCAGGTCTGTGCTGGATGCAGGCACCCACAGGCAGTAGGATCAGGACAGGGCTTGTGACCATCGAATCCAGAGCAGTTCAGGCTCAGCTTGGCCTCTGGCCATGGGAGCAAAGCCTGTGTCCTTTAGCCCAAGCCCCGCAGGGCTCTCTTTCCAAGCTGACTGTGGCTTCCTGACCACAGCTGTCCGCCATGACTGTCTCTCACACAGTCACTGTGGAAACGTTAACACTGGGAGCCCTGCACTACTGGATCTGTGCTGTGGTGGTTTGGGTGCTCAATTCAAGCAATCAATCCCTCACTCTCTCCAGGGGATGTGGTAGGTGCTTGGCATGGTGTCACCAGCTGTTGGTTGTTGAAGGACTCTTGTTGGGGCAGAATCCTGTACCCTCCCTGCAGTGCACAGCACCTGTCTGTCCGTCCCACCACTGTCTTTCTTCCTGAAGCCTCCTGGGTCCCTAGCTTTTACTTTGTCTCTGTAGATTTGCTGTCAAGTGAGCTATAAGCCGGGGGTTGGAGAAAAAGTGAAGATTGTTTTCTCCCTTCTCCATGTTGTGCTCTGCCTTTTCAGTTTCTCTGTAGGTTTTAGTTTTTGTGTCAAGTCCTTCCTGGTTCCCAGGGACCTACTTCTCTCCCTCTGTGTCTTTCTTTTGTATTTCCTCTTCCAAGTTGCTATTTTGGGGTGTCTGGATTATCATTCTTGGAGAGGCTCAGTTGTTCCTTACCTCTCCATCATTTTCTTGGAGAATTTTTTATTAAGCACATTCTATAAGTCAAGCTTTATGCTAGGGGTGCAAAAAAATACAGCAATAGATATAAACCACAAAGTTCTTGCCTTTATAATTTAAAATCATATGCACCTATCTGTTATCCATGCCTTAAAGGTGCTGCTTTCCCAAGCTCCAAAGGAAATCTACATTTTCCTCCATAAAGTCTCCCTGAAGGAATATATATATATATATATATATATATATATATATATATATATATTCCCGTGGTTTTAATTCTTCTAGTGGTGAAGACTTACAAATTATTTAAACTCCTATTTCTTTCCTCATGTGCAGGGCCATATATCTCTTTCTCTTTTGGACATCTTTACCTAGATGGACCACAAGCACCTCACTCTGAGGTCTATTCTTGGGTATGCTTTTCCCTAAGAAGTATACTCTTCATTTTATTCTATTCCCTAATCTGAGTAATACCATTGACATCTACCTACCTGGTCTCCTGAAGCTAAATTATTGTCATCATTCTCAGACAGGGTCTCACTAATGCAATAACTTGCCAAGCATGTGCTCAAACTTGCAATGCTTGTATCTCAGTCACACAAAGGGCTGGGGATATAGGGATCCCCTGCTTCACCCTTAAGTGCATGTAGTGACCTGGATCTAGTTATTCAGACTTATAAAGATCAGCCCCAATTTGTTCAGTGTCAGCATATGTGCTGCTGACCCAAGCACTCCCAGCTTTATCCATACTGCTTTAATTTGTCTTCCTTTGGGCCAACACAATTATTATTACCAGGTCCTTTCCTTGCCTCCAAACACACCCCCATCTGGGCTATATTTTACTATCAGAATTATCATTGCCTGTTGTGGGTATTCCTCCAGCATAGTTTCTATTCTGTATATCCTGACTCTCAAGGTCCTTCTAAGTCAGTGGAGCAGTTAGGCAAGCCCCTTCTCACATCTCCACATCTGTTACATCTTCTCTGATTCTTCTTTCCATTAGCTAGAGAAAGCTTTCATTTGTCTTGAAGTGAGAAAACTGTCCTAGAGTATCATATTGCTCTTTCCTCTATTGCTTGCTGTTAAAATTCTATGGTCTCAATCCTTCAGGTTTATGTCAGACATGGTGGCACACACCTGTTATCCCAGCACTTGGGAAGCTTAGGCAGGAGAATTGCTGTGAGTTTGAAGCCAGCCCAGGCAACATAGTAAGCTCAAGACAAGTCTGAAATACATGAAAAAAAAAAAAAAAAGCAAACCCAAAATATGTAACCATAAATCTTTCAGTGTATTTTGCCTTTAGTTCCAAAAATCCTTATTTTCCCTCAGAAAACTTAACTCTGAAAACCAGAATCTCACAACCATATTCTTTTCTGTGAGTTAAATCGTCAATCATCAATCATCATCATCATCATCATCATCATCATCATCATCATCATCTCTAGGATGTTGAGGCCGAAGGATCACAAGTATGAGCCTAGCCTAGGCAACTTATTCTGCTCAACATAAAATGTGAGAAAGGGCTGGAGATGTAGCTTGGTGTGAAAGCTTTGGGTTTACTCCCCAGTTAAATATATATTGTACTCTAATTTTGCTTTTATTTTGGATATAGGGTTTAATGTGTGCACTTCAGGGTAGCCTTGAACTCACTATGTAACCTAGCCATCTGGGTAAGTCTGGCAGACAAACCCAATGGCTCAGTGGATTACAGCACCTGCTTAGGCAGAGGGCAGCAGCCGATGTTCAATCTCCGGGGCATGCCAGCCCCATCCCCGGGGTGGACTGAGACTGCAACTGAGACTGGGTGTGGTGGTGTGTGCCTGTAATCCCAGCACTTGGGAGGCTGAAAACAGGAGAATCACTATGAGTCTGGTCTACATAGTAAGACACTGTAGACCCTGTACTAAATACATTAAAAAAAAAAAAAAGGAAATGCCAAAAACCAATAAAATAATAATAATAACAACACATCTGAGTCTGATGGTGGACACCTGTAATCCTAGTACTGAGGAAGCTGAGACAGGAAGATTGCAGAGAGTTTCACGTCAGCCTCAGACATAGAGTGAAACCTTGTCTCAACAAACAAAAAGGGACAGGCAGATAGCTCAGCAGCACAAGCACCTGCCTGACAAGTACAAGGTCCTGAGTTTGGTCTCCAATATCAAAAAAATAAAATAAAACTTAAAAAAGTAACGACAAAAAATACAAAACAAAAGCAGTTCAACCTATGTAGCCCAAACTGGCCTCAAACTCACTGTAATCCTTTGACCTTAGCCTTCCAGAATTCTGAGATTACAAGCAGGCACCACCAGGAAAGTTAAACTTGTCTTTTTTTTTTTGCCCTGGAGGTAGCAAGTAGCTAGAACTAAGTAAAAGGGATGGAGGAAGAACAAAGTTCAGGAAGAAGAAACTTTTGAGAAAGAAAAATATTTCAGTTTTACCTCAAAATATCATCTTTCTATGCACAAAGATATGTTTGCGAAGTCTGAGAATAGTCATTTTCTAATCTCTAGATTGACATTGTTCCATATAGTGACTGATGGCCCCATGGGGCTATTTGGGACTAACCTAAACTGAATCTTTTTTGGGGGTGTGGTACCAATAATTGAACTCAAGACTTCAATGTAAAATAATTCTCTAATAATTTTTTATATTGGTCACATGTTAGGATGAGAGAACATTTAGAATCTTATGGGTCCTTCCCTTTAAGAAAAAAAAAAAAAAAAAAAAAAAAAGGAAAAACACTGCACCCTTCCCTTTAAAAAAAATAGAATCTTATAGGTTAAATAAAAAATTATTTTTTTCTATTTTCTTTTTCTCTTTTGAAATGTGGCTATTAGAAAAATTTAGATTACTTATGTGGCTTATATTGAATTTCTAGTTATTAGTGCTGCTTTGTTGCCTAAAATGGTATTGTTAAGTAGAGAAAAAAGAGAGGGAAGGAAAGGGAAAAGGAATGAAATATAGCCTCAAAGAAGTTTTGATTTTTTTTCTCTGTGTGAGGTTGGTGTTTCCAGTGCTTAGGGCTGACCCCAGGGCTTTGGGTGTGCTAAGCAAGCATCTTATCACTGAGTTACACATACAACCCTTCGAAGTGATGCTAGACATGATATTGAACAGGGGTTACCTTGAGACCCAGAGCTTCAGTTTCTTGAATGTTCTTTTTTTTTTTTTTTTTTTTTTTTTTTTTTTTTTTTTTTTTTTT
>PVJA010049731.1:0-13569 GCA_004027025.1 Myocastor coypus
AACTCATGACCTTGCACTTGCCAGGCAGGCACTTGTGCCACGGAGCTAACTCCCTGGCCCCTGTATATTGTTAAATTTCTAAATTTCTGTGTCAAAATGTGTAATTGTTTTTATTACATTCCATAGGGATTTATTAGAATATCAATGATTGATAGAAAATAATGGCTCCATGTCAAGTTTAACGCATTTGATACTCAGAAAGACAATGATATTAAGCTCACATGCCTATGCTATAGAGTAATAGTATCACTAAGCTTCTCTTCTGGAGAGTTAAGAACCTGTTTACAGACCAAATAATTAGAGAAAAGCAGGGACTACAAAGATAGCCAATATTTTGGCCCTGCTAGGTCAGTGAGGACTCAGGACATAAGAGAACCTGTACTGTAACATCCTATCACTCAGTGATGTCCCAAATCTTCTGTGCAAGGAGATTATGGGGCCACAGAGGAAAGGGATCAACAATGTATAGTGTGCCTAAGGAGAGTCACCTAGAGAGAAAACATTCTCTCAGGTTTTCATAGAGAGCAAACTGGTCAAACAATGGCCAGGACTCATCTAGCTATCATTTGGTCAGCTAACACTGACAAAAAAGTTCTACAAAATGCTGTACATGGTTTCAAGGTAAATCCTGAGGGGATTCAACTGACCTTGTCAGATACAAGAATTACATGTTTTGTCATGTAAGTCTCCTTTCAACTTGGTCTTAACCATCCAGCAGAAAAGTTTAACAACAACCAAAAAAAAAAAAAAAAAAAAGTTTAACCACAAGGTATAAAAAGTAAAGCCAGATTAATATGCTGAGTTGTAAAAGGCTCAAGTCAATAGCTTCTGACATTGCCAATTCTGCTGGTAACCCACTACCATTATGGACTATTGGACTTTACATACAACTATTTTCTCAGTTCAACAAGAAGAAATATTTATACTAATAGTGTTTAGAAAAGTTATCATGTCTGCATTTGGTACTCTGAGCAACTATTATGAAGGCAAAAATAGGCACTGTTGTCTTAGATAGAATATGCATTGTATTAATTATTGTGGCTGTCCTAACGTTTTGAAACTGTCTCATTGTTATTTCTTATTAAGATTTTTTAAATAAATAAATAAATAACAAATTATTTCAAATCCACCCTCAAGTTTGAATTCACTTTATTTAAAAACCAGTTGTCTGCCCTCCACAAGAAAACAAGAGTTGAAAATCCAAATTAAATATGTGATACGTTTAGAAGTCACTCCAGAGCACCCAGCTAGAGTGCTACTACCTCAGCATGAAGCCCTCACAGCTCCTGTTTAGTATTGCATTTGAGGGCTGGCCAAATAGCTTAGTGGATTAAAATGTCCGCAAGCAAGCACAGGGGTTCAATCCCCAGGCCTGCCATGCCCGCCCTGCCAGCATGCTGAGATAGCAACCAAGACTGGGCATGGTGGCACACGCCTGTAATCCCAGCTCTTGGGAGGCTGTAAACAGGCAAATCACTATGAGTTCGATCTGTTAGTGAGACCCTGAACACCCATCGACCCTTCCCTAAAATCCATTAAAAAAGAAGCATTGCATTTAAAATCTTGAATCCCAAGATGCAAATACATACTGACTGACCACACACACATGCACACACACACACACACACACACACACACACACACCTTCAGTGTGGCTTAAGATACAAATTTAGTAACAGGCAGTAGAAAACTATGGGTGCAGAGCATCGCTACACATTCCTTGTCCCTGAATTTCTCTGCCTTGTAACTGATAAACACAATCTACTTATCAGCAGCTTCCATTCTGACTCCTAAACATAACTGACAATCTCATACCTTTTCTGGTTTCCAGAAGCTCAGCCCTTCATTCATGAAGGCTAAAATTGCCCTCCCTGCTTCCTTTCACCGAGAAAATTGAATCCAGTTGATCTCATACTCTAGCTTTTCCCCTCACTGTGCCCACCACAACCTGTATGTGTGTACTGGATCACACATATTGACACTTTCTCAAGCCTCAGAGAATAGAGTGATCTAACTTCCTATCTCCCTCTAAGACTTCACTGAATAATCTGGAGACATGTATAACCCAAGTGAACCTCTCTCCCTACTACCTCTTCTTCAGCCTAAAAATACAATGTGGTTCCATGATTTGGAAATGAGAGCATCCCTGACCAATATCTGCACCAAATGATAAGCCCGCCTGCTTCCTTCTCATGCCATATCACTAGCTAAACTTTGCCTGGAAGCAGTATTCATTCATTTCCATTCACAGCTCCATCACAGCATTTTCTACGCACTCCTTTCTACCTCATTGTTTTGTTAGTAGTGTTATCCTTAACTCTGTTACTAATTACTTCTTTCTTAATGAAATTCTCCCTTTGACTTCAACTCAGTTATCCTTCTGATTTCCTTTAACTCACTCTGATTACGTCTTCTCCCATTTTGATATACGATTCTCTTTTGCTTCGTACCCCTCAATGTGTTCTTCATCTACTTATTCTTCCAGGGCCCTTTATATAACCTTTCTGTACATGTGACTCCAACACATAAATGTGGATGTATAGCTTATCTCCAACACTGACCTTGCCCCCAAATTTCTGACTTATACATACAACTTTCCCACTAAATAACTCTACCTGAAAGTCCTGTGAATAGCATAAACTTAGCATGCTCAAAATGGCATTTATCAACTTCTCTGAAGTCTCTCTTTCCCTTCTGTGTGCTATTCTGATTGGTATCACTGAAATCCCCTGAGCCATACCAGTTAGATTCTTAGGAACCATCTATGACTGCCTACATCAATCTGCAGCAGCCAACCATTTTTTATTCTGTTCAGATATCATTGACAATCACATTGTCCTTCTCATCTTCACTGTTTCTTCCTTCGCTAAAACCCTGGCAATTACAAGTTTCTGAATCTCTCTCCTTTTATTTAACATAGAAACCACCAGTGAAATACCTAAAAGGCAACTCTAACAACATCCTCTCCCATCTTACAAGCCCCTAATGTCTTCCTTCAATGATTTGCTAAGTCCCTTCACATTACACACTTTGCTTGAAAAAAAAAAAAAACCCTCTCTGTTTGTAGTGACCTCTCCAGAGTCACCTCTTCTCTCTGGCTCCTGGCATCACAACTTCTCACAAGCGATACACAGCTTTGCACATATGCGGCAACTTGGATTTGAGAAAAACAGGAGGTTTCTTTCTGTAGAATATCTTTGATTTGCAGATCAGTAGGAATACCTGTTGGACTTCTTCAGAGTATACACTTAAATTATCTCAGGTAAAGGGATGTTACTGAAACATAACTACAGAATTAAAAAAAAAACAGGAAATGATATAAAGATTACATAGAGCCAGGCCTGAGGAAGAAGTAGGAAGTCACACTCCAACTCAAATAAGGCAATAGTGATAGAAAACACTCTACTCCCACTTCTATGGTTCCCCTTCCAGAAGTCTCTAATGCTCATGGCTAAGTTATTCTCTCTCTACAGTGGGCCAACTGTTGACAGTGATTCCACTTCACTGCTTTTTCCAGGATTGATGTGTTTACTATTACCACATTATGGCTTCTCTTCATTCCAGATCATGGATGGTTATTGCCTGATCTTTTTCTGTTTTACATCCTTCCTAATTTATCACTTCTTGTATGACCAGAATTTAAACTTTTTACAAGAGAGGATCAGATTGGTCAGCCAATTACTATCTGTGTAGACCATGCATACTTCTTTGAGCATAGCCCCCCTTCACCATTCCATAGACCACCTTGAGAGAGTTCGTTTTTGGAATGTGAGAGTTATATAAAAAATGAGTCTATTCTGAGACCTCTCAAATGAGTGTAATCTAACTGATAGAAATTTTCCATGACTGGTAAGCTCACTTTTTAAATCCTTGTATGCACACCATCGTACTTTTCTTATTAGGCACATACAATATGCCAAATGCTTTTCCAGCCCTATAAGAATACTGGAAGGCTGTCACTCTTCACATCTTACTGACAAACAGAAAGGATAATTGGTGGATTCAAGGCTGCCCAAGTGCCTGAAAAATGGAAAAAAACTTCTAATCCCACACTGCTTTGTGCCTACCACTATTTCTTCCATACTTTGCTAGATATGGACTATGTTTTTCCATACACATGTCTCCAATTTATTACAGACTACTCTGCGAGAACTACTACTTTGGAATTTTTCTTGTTCTTCAGCCATTTCTCTGTTCACTGTAAGAACCCCATTGCATCTTTTGACCTAAGATGACCAAGTCTCCCTGTGTGTGATGTGTGTGAAAAGAACTTCCTCTCAGAATTCCTGTCTGTCATGCTCAGTCAAAAACTGATCAAAGTTTAAAACTGGCAGAATGATGTCTTCCTTAGTCCTATGCTTCTCTCATTGAAAAGATGTCCTCAGTAAGAGAAATAGCCTGGCAGCATTGTTTCCTTAGAATAAAACTATATATTAAATATACTAATAGGCTAACATCTAAGTGATTTTAAAAAGAAAAAAATGAATATGCCATTTTAACTTTGTTGACTAAGGATGGAAGAGTTCATATTTTTAACTAATGTATATAGAATAGAAATATTCATTTGAGATAGCTCAGTAGAATAAGTTCTTGCCTGGCAAGCACAAGGGCCTGAGTTCAATACCTGTTTCAAAAAAAAGGAAGAAGAAATATTCATTTGAATGGAGCAACAAAACTATAAGCTACAGTACAACTACAAATAGGCCCTTTTTTCTTCGCAGAGTTTATGGCACTGAAAAGCTAAAGGCCATGAACAACGACATACACACCAGCTTAAGCCAATTCAAACACCACTCAGAGGTGCTGAGCTGACAGGAATTCTCTGTGGGTTCAGGATGCTGTACAACTAAACACAATTTCCAACATTATACTTTTGCCCTTTTTTTTTTCAAATTGCATTGACTACCACAACTGCCCTTTTCTGTTAAAGGTGAGGGCAATAACACTTCTTCCTTTAAAACAGCAATGGTCATACTTGAAAGCAAAACACAAAATTTGCAAATTTCTTTAGAATTCTCAGTGGAAACCAATCTTTATTGCATTTGTACCAAGCTGGCATCCCCCAAATCACTACATGCTAATAATAGTGTAAAAATTCTTACATTAAGTAAATGTACAGCATTAGGGCTGATGCAAAGTACTATGATTCTAACATATTCTCATGTGAAAAGGGTAAATCAATTTAAACCATTTTTGTTTTAAATCAGCTTTTTAGACTGTATACCCCTAGCTGTTGCCAAGTTTCAACCAGAGAATGTTAAGGTCTATGTTATTAACCCTTGAAAAATGAGCTCTATCACGGAAACAATGACAGACCTGAGCACCACCAGGTGCGACTGCTGAAGCTGACAGTCACTCAAGCAAGAGTAATGCGTGGCTTCTTCATATGCAAATCACATAATACGTGCTTACCTTTAAAGGGCAATGTCAGATTACTATAAAAGTGCTTAGATATAAATACCTTTTTAAAGAAACCAAATTCATTTATCCTGAACTCTCTATGGGTGACATATCATGATAAATCACCTCATTACACAGGTAACTACACATATGGCCCCTGAGGATGACTATGATCACATAAGACTGCTGGAATTCTACGTCTCTCAGGGACACCCAAAAAAGATACCTGTAGAGCATGGAAACAGTTTTCCTTAGAATTAGTACTTCACAACTAAAATTTTATCCAAGTAAGCTTTATAGTTCGTGTTTTTCTTCTTAAAATAAAATGATTATGCTAAATTTTTCACAGCAATGTCTATGAATTGAAAAACCTTAAGTCTTCTAAAAGATATTTCAAAGATTATAAAATACAAATTGATAAATTTATATCCTGGTAGGTGTCACAAAGTAGCCTTCGGGGTGCTAAAGATATTTTAAGTCATCATTTAATGAGGAGAGAGGAGCATCATAATCAAAATGGAGAGGGCAAACCATAGAGCTGTACTCTTAAGATGTTTATCCTTTATTCTATGCAAGCAATTTTGTAATTCTGCAAAAAGTTTAAAAGCAAAGCATAACAAAAGCACCTTAAATCACTTTATTAATGACAGTGTAGGACCAGACAATGCAAACTTCTAAATATTGCTTCCTACATTGGAAATCTATGTCCTGTCCACCCAGCCCTTGCTCCCAAATCCTTTCATATTCTTCCTATGCAAAAAATGTCAAGGAGGAATTGTTCCTCGTGTGAATTTACTATTCAAATCCAGAAGCATTCATGCTATAGTGAGATTTCCAAAAAAAGATCGTAGTTTCTTCACAGAGAAGCAAGATGAGAAGTTATCCAGACAGCTAGCAAAAAAAAAAAAAAAAAAAAAAAAAAAAAAAAAAAAAAAAAAAAAAAAAAAAAAAAAAAAAAAAAAGAAGAAGAAGAAAAGAAAAAGGGAAAAGTAAAGTAAAATGTTCTGAAGTATAACAGAGGTATAACAGAGGCAGAGATCAAAGATCCCTGGCTTTTCTACCCTCAGGAATCCCTATGGGCTTCTTGATCCTCGGTTCATCCTTCCCACCATTATTCTTAATCTTATAACCTGTGTCTCTCACATCCACTTCGCTCAGTCTCACCTGCTTGGTCACCTCGTATGGACAAAAGAAGCTAAGGAGTCCCCAGCTGTGCTGTCTGCTGGAGAGGTGAGGTAATGTTACAAGGGCTCAATCTCATGTTTAAAAATCAAATTGTCCATCTGATTTTCAATTTATTTTCAAGTTGGAAACTTTTCTGGTTCTTGGTAAAGAAAACCCAGAGCATAGTCAACATCCACGTTTGTGCCGTGCACAGACACTTGAGTATACAGCAAATGCAGTTTCCACAGCACACGTCATTCTTTATTTAATTCATCTACCCTGACAGAGTTAGTAAAAATGAATGCAACAGTAGTGATATTTCATTTAGGTCCACTGGCATTTCTCATGATGTACATTAAAAGACGTAATATATATTACAAATGTGAGAGTAGGTGGATACCCAGGCATGCATTTCACTCCAAGGTGCATTAACAGAATGATAAATTCCAAGTATTAAATCTGCAAGAACCAAAATACTCTGAGTTAAGACACCTGTACAAAATTAGGTGCCAAAAGAAATGTCACAATCAAATAAAACATTCTTTTATGAGAATCATAAGATTTTTTTAGAGCTAGAAGGAGAAACATTACCTCTCCTCTCTTTGAAGTCATCTAGCAAAACTTTCTCATTGATAGATACGTAACCTGAGTTTTCAAAAGATTAAGACTTGTATGGGATCACATACTTGGTTAGTGGAAAAACCACAGCTAGAACCTTTCTTCCACCTCATGCATAACAGTAACACCTCATGCAGCGAGTAGGCGCCAGGACCCACCGTAACACTCTCAGGTGGTCACTTCACTGCAACCTTGGATGTTCTCTGTGACTGATGCCCAAATTCAAGGTGCTTCTGTTAACTTGGGCAATTTCTGCTCTTCTTAAAGACCAGCTGGAACTGAATTCCTTAGATCCTAAAGTACACGATGCTGTAATTTTTGATGCATTGTGACAGCTGGGGAATTATGAAATTTAGAAGCTCAACTAAGTGACTCTGTAGGAGCCCAAGGTCTTTACTTTGTAAACATCTTGAGCTTGTGGAAGAGGAGTGCATGGAGATGGTGTGGGCAGGTAACTGCAATACAAAATAGAGGAGGAAAAGAGGCTCACCTTCTGCCCTTTGGCTCTTGTTGCTTTTACTGTCTTCTGCCATCTTGAAATGTTGCCCCTGTGCTATACCACCCTGCCTTTGGAGCTACCTGATTATGGACCAAAACCTCCAAGAGTTGTGAGCTAAATACATCTTCCCTTCCTTAATTTCTTTTTTTTTTTTTTTTTTTTTTTTTTTTTTTTTTTTTTTTTTTTTTTTTTTTTTTTTTTTTTTTGGCCTTTTGAGACAGGGTCTCACTGTGCAGTTCAGGCTGGCTTTGAGCTCACTTTTGTAGCCCAGGCTGGTCTCGAACTCGCAGTGATCCTCCTGCCTCAGCCTCCCAAGTGCTGGGATTACAGGCGTGAGCCACCACGCCCGGCTCCCTTCCTTAATTTCGAATGTTGGGCATTTTGTCTCAGCAATAAAAGAAAAGTAACTAAGGCAATGATAACTGAGGTTTGTGTTACTAAAAATTACTTAAAGACAAGTTGCACAGTACTGGACGTTTGTTTTAACGTTTTCTTGTCCTTTCAGCTTAGGTCTGTTAGGTTTTTTTGGCTTTTTTGTTTTGTTTTTTTCTGTTTTGTTTTGTTTTGTTTTTTGCACAGTAAAGAGACAGGAAATGTAAAAGAGGTCTTTATTGACTTTGAAGACATGGAGCAAATCCAAGGGAAATGGGAGATCCTCTAACCTGAGATAAAGAAAGGTTGGATTTTATACTTTTGCTATGGGTGGAATTTGAAGGGTAGTTCCAGTGATATTTAAGACGCTGATAGGGGTCTCTTTTGTGTATACAGTAAAGGTCCAGGATTGGGGTCAGGAAGAAGGAGAATGTGGTCATTAGGAAGACTGGCTGTTACTTTGGGGATTCAGCCATGTTAAATGACCACCCTAATAATATAGCTATTTGTACTCAGGTTAGAGCCTATCAGCTTTTTTCATAACATCATCCCAGGTACTTATCCACTAGACCCTGTAGACATTCCGATGGCTGGTGATAGACTTGAACATGAACTGTTTATATTCTATATGGGTACGTGCACAGGCTCACTTATCCAAACAAACAAGATCAAGATGATGGTTATCTAACATAGATTCTTCATCATAACCAAGACAACTTAATCTGAAACCTGAAACTAAAGAGAAGTATCACAATACAAAACGTCTCAAAACAGACCTAAGTCTGTTGCAGCTCTTTTCCAAATCTACAACTTCATTCATCCAAGTATTAAGTGTCTTTCCAGTCCCAGAACATGTAGGAGCCACAAAAATGGCTCCAAACTAAATCACAAGCTTAAAGGATTTTTAGGATAAATCTAATCTTGAACCGGGCATGGTGGCACACGCCTGTAAATACAGCACTTGGGAGGCTGAGGCAGGAGGATCAGTGTGAGTTCGAGACCAGCCTGGGCTACAAAAGTGAGCTCAAGGCCAGCCTGAACTGCATAGTGAGACCCTGTCTCAAAAAGACAAAAAAAAAAAAAAAAAAAAAAAAGATAAATCTAATCTCTAAAGAGAATATGCACATGACAATTGCTGTACATCATGCAAATATCTTGCATGAGATTATCAAAGACCAAGATAAAAAGGCAGAGAAAGCAAAACAAGCATCCAGCATTGTATGACTTGCCTTTAAGAAATTAAGTTTTAGTAACACAAACCTCAGTTGATTCCATTGTGTGGCAGTATAAAAGTCAACCTGTGTTTATCTCTAGGTTGAAATGTGGCTTGAAGTCCAAGATAAAACTGGGCTTAGACTATACAGACTCAAAACAGCTTTTACCACAAGGACTGTGAAATACTATCGTAATAGATGGCTAACTAATACAAATGATTAAGAGTCAATGTAAATATTTAAATTTAGCAAATTGCCAAGGAAACAAAAAGTCAAGGCTAACGTAGGGCAGATTGGCTTTTGTTCTTTTGTAGATATGTTCAGTTGAAAATCATTAATAGCACTGCCTTGGACACCAGTAAAATTCCTGTCAACTGTTTTATAAAGGTAATGAACCTATAAATGCCTCACTGAACAGGCCTGCTGTTAAATCTTCCCTAAGAAAGAGAATGAGATGGTTGGAGTGTTTTGTGAGGAATGTGAGTTTTGCCTGTACATAGTTAGGAATTTTAATCACCAGCCCCAAAATTATGATTTCAATAAGTGAAAAAAAATAGAAACCAACTTAGTACACATGCCACACCACCAGTTTTAATCTACCCTATTTTTAAGATTTCCCTTGTTAGAAGTATTTGGGGAAGAGGAGTAAAATAAGAAATTTCAGATGACAAATGTCCAGCCTTGACAACTCAATCACAAACAAATTAAATGTCCATCTCTGTCACAGTTGGCAGCCTCAGCCTGGCCTGGGGGAAATCCTTTGGTTGTTCAGAACAAATGTATTGGAGGCTAATCAAAATCTAATGAATCCCTCGAGAAAGTAGTTTCTTTAGTAAGAATTGTACTCAGTTAAGGGGAAACATCAACCAGTTGTTTTCTGGGATTGCAGTTGTTTCCTAAGTAACAAAACTGGCCACCCCCAGGAAGACATTCTAGCAAAGTCTATTTTCCAAATCTATGTCTTCACTCACCTAAGTGTCAAGGTGATGCATTTGTTGGTCTTTCTCACAATATATTTGATTGCTGGCATGTAGGGAGTGAAAAGACCAGAAGGAAGGAAGTTGAGCAGGGCAAAAGGTAAAGAAGTAACTTTTATTTCTACACGGAGTCTGTTTATAATTACTTTATCTGATCATCTGTGCCAGTTCCTTTTGATTTTCCAAAAAGGATGAAAAAAAGGGGAAAAGGAAGTGAGTTTGGAACAATAATTTAACTGAAATAATAAAAGGGAAGTCAGAAGAACTCTAAAAAATAAGAAAAATGAACCAAGAGGGGTATAATCAATGTGAAATACATTTGTCATGAATTCTTTATTTTTCCAGTGGCATTTATAGTTTTTGGTTTTTAATAAAAATTTAAATAACATCATAGCTGTCTCAGTTCTAATAGGTGTTGGGAGTGTCAGACACTTCACAGATTACTTCCAAATCTCATGATCACTTGGGAAGAAAGGAGTTATCAATTGCGTTTTATAGATGAAGAAACTGAGCTTCTTAAAGTGTCATACCTTACCTGAGGCCAACCACAGAGCTAATCAGTGGTAAAGCAAAATTTCCAAACAAGAGTCTGAGCTGTCTCACCTCAAAATCTCCCTCATTCCCTCCGGCTTTCCCTCTCCCTGGCCTTCTCACTCTCACTCTCCCTCTTCCTCTCAGTCTCTGTCCATCTTCCTCTCTCTTGCACTCCTTTGTCACCTCAGGAAACTCTTAGTATTTGTACTTCCAAACTTAATGCAAATTAAAACTTGTCTCCTACTCGTAGTATTCCCTACTCCAAACCATGAGGTGAGCATAACAAAGTGAAATCACTTGGCTTGATTACTTTGTAGATTATATAATTAGCATTACAAAGTGGGGGGCTGGCCTGACAGATCAGTGTACTAAAGTGCCAGAGCTCAGCAGTCCAGGTTCAATCCCCTACTTGTCATGCCAGCCAGCCTGCAGGGCACAATGAAACAATGATTGAAACTAGGCATGGTGGCAGCAAGTCTATAATCCCAGGACTTGGGAGGCTGAAAACAGGAGAATCACCATAAGTCTGTTCTGTGTAGTGAAACCCTGTAGACCCTGTAGACCATGTCCTAAATACAGAAGAAAAAGTGAGGCTAAGACATGTACATCTAAACAGTACAGGCTCATCTTACTTGAGCTATGTTCAGTATTTGCACAAAGATTGATTGTTCTCACTTTTCTTGAAAGATTGACTTCATTTTCATATTTATAGTCCCTTCTAAGTTGGATTCATGATTTGATTTGAGTTTTGGAATGCTGTTTTGAAATATTTAATTTAATTTTTAATGAATATTTAATTAATTTTCTGAATAATATACAATTATAATTTTTGTTTTACAATTCATACTGTATTTTTTACTTACAATATACTTATAAGACATGGTATGATATTTTCTCCTAGTATTAGAAGCTTAAAAAATGTGTGTGTGTGTGTGTGTGTGTGTGTGTGTGTGTGTGTGTGTGGTATATTTTCTCCTAGTATTAGAAACTTAAAAAATGTGTGTGTGTGTGGGTGTATGTGTGTGTGTATTCACATTTATAGTCCCCAAAAAGCTCAGATGAAATGAGAAACAGCCCACCTGGTTTCAGTTTCCCCCACCATATACACACACAAAAGTGTGCGCTCCCCCTCAAATGACAGTTGATACATTAGCACTGACTATTGTAATGAAAGGATAAGTGACAGCATATCCAATCAGATTGCTATCTAAAAATTTTGATTCGCTCCCATGGGAATGCACCATTGAAATGATATTTTCAATGCTATTTTCCAAAAGCATTCTTTGAGGGAATGAAGGTAATTGAGAAAAAAAAAAAACTAGAAAATTAACTTTGGGTTAAAATAATGACTGCCTCTGTCACCACTCTTATTCAACATAGTTCTGGAAACATTAGCAGAGGCAATTAGAGAAGAGAAAGAAATAAAAGGAATAACAATAGGAAAAGAAGAAGTTAAATTAACATTATTAACAGGTGACATTACACTCCACCTAGAAGACATCAAAAATTCTCCCAGAAAAACTTCTAGATTTAATAGCCAATTTCAATAACATAGCTGGATACAAAGTCAACACACAAAAATCAATACCCTTGTTCTACATGAATAACAAACTCACTGAGAGATATTATGAAAACACCTTTCACAATAGCACCCAAAACAATGAAATATCTAGAAATCTTAGGAAGTGAAAGAATCAACCAAGGAAGTAAAAGAACTCTAAATTGAAAACTTCAATGTGCTGAAAAAGGAGATGTAAGAGGATATCAGGAAATCGAAATAGAACCCTTGTCCTTCTTAGGAAGAAGCAATATAGTGAAATGGCCATACTTCTAAAAATTACTATACAGATTTAATGCAATCCCTATCAAAGTTCCAACAGTAAGACTTCTGAGAAGATAACAGACTGCCCCTCCAAGATGTACAGACACAAGGATATAGAAACATAAGGAAGAGAAGAGGAAAATGAGTACCCTGGGTCCAGGAAGGATCTGAAGGAAAACTGAAGACCATAGGGAAAATGAAGAGAGAAAATTCAACAAAGAATTCAATGTATGGGAAGAACAACTCAAACCTGTGGGCACATGGAAACTGCTGTCAATGCAATGGCCATCAAAAAGAGATGCTGCAGAGCAACAAAGGAGTGGATATTTTGTGGATTAATAACCAAATTTGGTAGTGTAGCAGGATACAAAGTCAATACTGAAAAATCATAGCATTTTTGTACACAACAAATGCACTAAGAGAGAAATTACAGAAACCATGCCTTTCACAGTAACACCTCAAAAAAGAAATAAAGAAGAGTCAATCTCACAATTGAAGTAAAGAAAAATTTATAAAGTTAAAATCACAGTACTCAGCTGGGCGTGGTGGCACACACCTGTAATCCCAGCACTTGGAAGGCTGAGGGAGAAAGATCAGTGAGAGTTCAAGACTAGCCTGGGCTATAAAAGTGAGCTCAAGACCAGCCTAAACTGCATAGTGAGACCCTGTCTCAAAAAGACGAAAAAAAAAAAAAATCACAGTACTCTGAGAAAAGAGATTGAAGACAATTTTAAAAACTGGACAGATATTCACTGCTCCTGGGTAGGAAAAACCAACACTGTAAAAATAACTATACTCCCAAAATTATTATACAGATTCAAGGCAAGCCTGGTTAAAATGTCATTAACATACACCACAGATCTAAAGAAAAAAAATCCTAAAATTCACCTGGAACTAAAAGAGACCCAGAATATCAAAAGCAATCCTGAGAAACAAAGGAAAGGCAGGAGGCAGCACAATCTCTGATTT
>PVJA010049732.1:0-13592 GCA_004027025.1 Myocastor coypus
TTTTTTTTTTCCCATGAGCTTACCCTCCTTTGTTTTGTTTTTAAAAAGAAAGAAATAAATAAGCTACAGTATTTTTATTTTTCTGGTGCTGACCTGGAGCCCGAGGCCTGCATGCGCTAAGCGAGACATGTGGGGAGGGTGTGTCCCCCTAAACATGCTCTAGGCTCAGAATCAGTTGAAATCTCAACCTGTGTACCAGCTCCAGCTTCTGGGGGATGGCCGGGGGAGTCCCTGTCACTTTCCGTGATGAACATGATACTGTCTGCTTGAGAAGAATGTTGTAGAGATGAAACCAGAATACAACAGAAAAAAAAATTTTTTTGAACCAATCTGGTGGGGCGCGCCTGGGATCCCAGCACTTGGGAGGCTGAGGCAGGAGGAGCGTTGTAAGTTGGAGGCCAGCCTGGACTGCATAGCCAGACCTTGTCTCAAAAAGACAAAAAAAAAAGGGAAAAGGGGGGTGGGGTGGGGTGGGGTGACACAGCCCAACACCTGACATCTAAGTCTGCACCTGACAGTCATTTGTGTATTTCTAGAAATTTGCTGTCTCTTTCGCGTCAGCTGCCAGTTTGGAACTTGCTGGGTAAAGCTGCTCCTAGCGCTCTGTGCGAGCCCACTTGATTCTGTCAGATTGACAGTCGTGCTTTCTCTTCACAGCTCTGACTTTAGCTTTGCGCCGCTTATCATCTTTTGGATTTTGTGGTTGTTTTTTTTTTTTTTTTTTAATCAGTCTAGCTAAAGGTTACGAACCTCTTCAAAGAACCAACTTTTGGCTTCTTGTTTTTCTATTCTCTATTTCGTCTCATCTCCCACCCCCTCTTTACAGTTCCCTTCCTTTTCGTGTCTGAGTTTCGGTCGCCTGCCCTTCTCCGGTCCCTTCTGGGTCCCATTAGGTCTGGGTCAGAGCTCTTTCCCTGCTTCTCCCTGGGACGGCCTGGCTGCTGGATCCACGCACATAAGGTGTACTTGTGCTTTCGTTTCCTGGGCTTGGGGCCTTTCTAACTTCCCTTGCGATTTCTTGGACCCCTTGGCATCCAGATGCTGTTTAGTATCTTCCCACCTCCTGACAGGCTTGGGAAGGACAAAGGAGTCGCGCAGGCTACTCCACAGGGCCTGAGGCACCCACCTACCACCCCCACATTCTTGGAGGCTGAGACAGGAGGATTGAAAATTTGGAGCCCAGCCCGCACAATTTAGCAAATTAGTGTGACCCTGTCTCAAAGTAAAAACTATAAAAACTTTGAACAGAGCTCCGTGTGAAGGACCTGAGTGCTATCCAAGTATCATAAAAACAGAGAGTGGGCTCTCCCCCTGGGTTATCACGCCCTGCAGGGTCAGGCAGCAGGAGGTCTGAGCAGGGCTGGGCTGGGGAGCTCCCCCGCTGACCGGACTCGCCTCTGCTTCTTCCCCTCACTGGCCACCAGCCGCAGCCAGCAGTGCCTCTGTGTGCAGAACTGCAGGGGACGCCGCGTGGCTCAGGGACACATGGCCTGCGCCTGTGTCCTGTGGAGCTGGCAGTGTCCTGAACAGCAGGCCTGAGAGGACTGACGCAGGAAGCTCCCATCCCCCAGGCTGGCTTCCTGAGCTCCCCGAAACCAAACTACAAACCAGGGGGAAACCAAACTACAAACTAGGCATGAGCCAGGTGTGGTGGTTTATGCCCGTTATCCCAGCACTTGGGAAGCTGAGGCAGGAGCAAGATTGCCATAAGTTCAAGGCCAGGCTGAACTACATAGTGAGACCCTGTCTCATAAAAAAGAAAAAGAAAAAGAAAAGCAAGACCTATTAGAGTCTATCTTTCATTTTTCATTTTTCTTTTCTTTTTCTTTTCTGAGTTGGGCTCTCATTATGTAGTCCAGCCTGGCCTTGAACTTGCTGTGTAGCTCAGGCTGGCCTCACATGTGCAGCAATCCTCCTGCCTCAGCCTCTCTATGTTTAATTTTTTTTTTTCTTTTTGAGACAGGGTCTTGTTGTGCAGTTCAGGCTGACCTTGAGCTCACTTTTGTAGCCCAGGCTGGTCTCAAACTCGCACCGATCCTCCTGCCTCAGCCTCCCAAGTGCTGGGATTACAGGCATGAGCTACCATGCCCAGCTTCTATGTTTAATTTAAAAAAACCAAAAGCTCGTTATTTTATTACTTTATTTTACTTTGTCTTTTTGAGACAGGGTCTTGCTATGCAGGTCAGGCTGGCCTTGAGCTCACTTTTGTAGCCCAGGCTGGTCTCGAACTCTCACCAATCCTCCTGCCTCAGCCTCCCGAGTGCTGGGATTACAGGTGTGAGCCACCACGCCCAGCTAGTATTTTATTATTTTATTTTGCATGGCTATTTTGCATTAATTGGGGATTTGTTTTGAGGTACCCATGGCCTTCACGCTGATCTACTTCCCTGGCCCTTTGTACTTTAAGTTTCAAGGCAGGGTCGCCCTCAGTTGTCCGAAGGGGGTCCCCACTTTCGGTCCTGCTGCCTCTGCCTCCACCTCCCAGCACAGGGCCATCTGCCTCACCAGGGTAATTGCACGCAGAAGCAGCAGGCTTGTGGGGGCAGTGGCACTGTCTTTCATCCCCTAAGTCCTGAAGCTAAGAGCTGTCTCCCGTTTCCTCCTCCCCTCCCAGCGCTGACCCAAAATTGCCAGGAGGATAGCTTCAGAGCCAGGAAGGGACTGTGCCCCGCCCCACAGCTGGACCCCTGAGCCACCCTGCACCCCCTTTCCTATCCTCTGACCTCTCTCTGTATGAATACCAGGCCCTGCCCATCTCCTGGCATAGGGTGTCCAAGGGCCCCCAGCCTGGTCCTCCAGGACACACAGGGTATCCCCAGGGCCCCTGCCTCTGAGTTCAGGTATCACAGGGACCTGTGACGGATTAGGCCCCTACTGTCATGCCTGCCTGCACGGTGTCATAAAGCCCAAGGATGATGTCAGCCAGCTCAGCCAGGCTGTCCAACCCCTCTGACCAGCCCTAAGGCCACTGGGACACTGGTTGTCAGGACACTGCCTGCCTCCCCTGTGTCCCCCCGCACTGCCTCCACCATACTCCATACCTGGGGATCTCCGCAAATGGTCCTTGAGTTCACCCTGCACCTTGGGCCCCACTGCTCTGCCTGGATTTGTTCTCTCAGGAGAACAGTTTGTTGTCACTCTTACAGGTGGGGAAACTGAGGCTCTGACATGGAAAGACAGCACAGGGGTGAGGCTGGGTTGGAGCTCTCGGCTCTGTATTGACCGAGTGTCTGGTGTCTTGGGGCTGCCCTCCCTCTGGCCGAGGCCCCCAGAGCCCTCTAAGACCCTTGTCCCAGGCTGGGGGACAGTCCCAGCAGTGGGAGCTGGGTGAGAAGGTGTGTGGGGTGGTGTGCTTTAAAAAGAAGAGGAGGTGTGGGGCCAGCAAGACAGCTCAGCAGTCTATCGTGCCTGCTTAGGCAACCACAGGGGCCTCAGTTCAATCCCTGGCAATACATGCCGCACCAGCCCCACCCCCAGGGCAGGCTGAGCTGGCCATAATATAATCAATATAATATAATATAATATAATATAATATAATATAATATAATATAATATAATATAAAAATGAAAAATAAATAAAAAGAAGAGGTGGGCCAGGTAGCTCAGTGGATTAAAGTGCCTGCTTAGGCAGACACAGGACACTGCCCCCCCACACCATTTGCTGTGCTGGCCCTGCCCACAGGGAGCGCTGAGAGAGCAATTAAGGCTGGGCATGGTGGCATGTGCTTGTAATCCCAGGACTCTGGAGGCTGAGGCAGGAGGATCATCGTGAGTTTGAGACCAGCCTGGGCTACATAGCGAGCTCAAGGCCAGCCTGAGCTGCGTAGTGAGACCCTATGTCAAAAAATCCAAAAGAAAAAAAGTGAAGGGGGACCTCTTGCCCAGGGCTCAGAGCAGCCCCCACGGGGAAAACCAGGCATGGCAGGGGGAGGGAGAGCACACGCACACAGCACCATTCTCCACGCAGAGTGCTAAGGAGGAGTGGCCTGTGCTTGTCATCCCAGCTACCCAGGAGGCTGGGACAGGAGGATTAAAAGTTCAAAGCCAGTCTGGGCAACTTATCAAGACTTTGTCTCAAAATGAAAACAGAAAAGGCCGAGGCTAGAGCTCTAAACACAGGGAAAAAACAGAAAAGGGAGGGAGTGAGAAAAAAGCTGTGCTTTGCTCCTCCTGCGACCACACATGCAGGTGCCATGGGTGACCTGAAAGGAGGCCCTGGCCAGGCCTGGTCACCGTGCGCCTTGGATGAGGACCTGTGGCCTGAAGGGCTGGTGGAGGTGCCAGTGCCGTGCCCAAGGGGCCTGAGATACCTGAGGTCCCTGGCCTTGGCACTGACCACGGACCACGGACCACTGAGCATGGAGTGCCCAAGGCCTGCATGTCGCGATCCTTTCCATGTGACAGCCGCAGGTGGCCTCTGTGCTTCCTGAGTGACCCAAACTCGGCTTTGTTTCCACATTAGCGAGAAAGGGCGTCATGGAATTTGGACGGGTGAGAAGAAGGGACAGCGGCCTGCACTAGGCCACGCGCTCCGGCACGTTCTCAGAGATCCTGCGACAGTTGTCAGAGCTCATCTTGGGCAGATGCCACAGGGAGCCGAGGCGGCTGCAGGCAGGCAGGCGGGTGCACGCAGCAGTTGTGTGCAAGGAGCACTGGGCCCCAGTGTCCCAGTTACCGGCTGATGCCGGCACCATGGTGATTGTGGGGCCTCTTTGGCCAGAAGTTATGAGGAAAGTAGAGAATTTGACAGGCGACTCCAGTGTACCCACAGGCAGGGGCTCTTTTTTTTTAAGTGCTG
Source organism: Myocastor coypus (assembly GCA_004027025.1). NCBI lineage: Eukaryota > Metazoa > Chordata > Mammalia > Rodentia > Myocastoridae > Myocastor > Myocastor coypus. The sequence continues at coordinate 4,799 of PVJA010049732.1, forward strand.
GGAATGGAGCCCAGGGCCTTGCCCATACCTAGCAAAACCACCTTTTTTTTTTTTTTTTTTTTTTTTTTTTTTTTGGTCTTTTTGAGACAGGGTCTTGCTATGTAGTTCAGGCTAGCCTTGAGCTCACTTTTGTAGCCCAGGCTGGTCTCGAATTCTCAGTGATCCTCCTGCCTCAGCCTCCCAAGTGCTAGGATTACAGGTGTGTGCCACCTTGCCTGGCTCTTTTTTTTTTTTTTTAAAGAAAGAGAGTGACTGCATTGCTAGGTTGCCCAACCTGGGCTCAAATTTGAGCTCCTGCTGCCTCAGCCTCCTAACCCCAGGCCTGCAGTGAGGGGCTGCAGCCACTGAGCCACAGCCGAGGGCCCCCCATCTGCAGGCTGCTCTCTCCAGGAGGAGCCAAGAGCTCTGTGCCCAGTGCCCAGGCTCCGTGGAAGCAAACAGGTGCTGAGACAGAGCCTCCCCTGGAAGCAGCACCTCAGTACGCTTAACCCTGCAGCCACCAGCCCTGTGGTCCAGGCCCCCAGCTTCAGGGACACACTGGGGTCAGCGGATTAATGGCACAAAGGGTTCAAACTCCACCACCACCACCATGGGGCCTGGGCCCATGCTGCCTCTCTGGCAGAAGGAACTGTGCAGCAGGGTTAAGCGAGGGCCCCTGAGGGATCACCTGACCCCCAGGCCCAGCGTCCTCAGGGTGGCCCTGAGCAGCTGCAGAGGGGGAGAAGCCAGGAGAGGCTGAAGAGGAGGCATCCCCAGCTTTGCAGATGGAGGAAGAGGCTGCTAGCCTCGGGCTGTGGACACCACCAGGAGCCAAGATAGGGACCCAGGTTCTCCCCGGAGCCTTGGAAGGGGCAGCCCTGCTGCCCACACCTGGACAAGGTTCTTGGGACCATGTGATCACTTTGTGATTTCTTATAGGAGTCACAATATTGCCATGTGCAAGGACTTCCCTGGGAGGTTGGAGAGGCCAAGAAGGGGCTTTGGTACAGCGCGGTGGTGCAAGGTTGGTTGGTTGTGGCCAGCAGGTTCTCAGAGGGCACGATGTGTCCTTTGTAGCATGTGTAGGAGTTTGTCCAGGTTAAAGTGGAGACAAACCTGTCCCAGCTGAGGTAGCACAGCCCCGTGGAGTGCCTCCACCTCTCCACTCCTTAGCTTCAGGCCTCGTGTGGGAGTTGTGTGCTCTGGAGCCTGGTGCTGCCCCTTGGCCCTGGCGGAGGGCCAGGGTGACAACATTTCCTCCTTGCCAGGAAGTGCAGAGCAGAAGTGACATGAGGGGGGGTGCCCTCCCTGCTCCACCCCCAAGATTACAAACCCTCACATGACCACGGTCACCCCCGCCCCACCCGGGGCCCTGAGCCAAGAGGGAGCGGAGGCTGCCCCCACTCGCCCCGGCTGCAGATCAGACAGCAGCCTTTTCTCCCACCCATCACCACAGCGACCAGCCTGCTTCGTCAGCCTCTGTCATCGAGGACCTGGGGGCAGAACAAGCCGCCCCATTCTTGGGCTCCATGGGATCTGCTTCGCTGGTCTGTTTGCTCCTCTCTCTCCCATGGGCACCTCATTCTTTCCCCTCCTGCAGCCCCTTCTAAATATAGCTGCATGGGGACAGATTTAGCCCATGAACAAAAGGGACTTCGCTGACAGGCAGTCACAAGGCTGCTGCAGCCCACGCCCGGGCCGTTCTCCCTCCAAAATGACAGCTCGCAGCACCTCCCTGGTCCAGCCACAAGGTCGCTGGCCCTCACATGGCCGCCAGCCCTCACCCTGGTCCTGTGACCACATGACCCTGGCGGTAGCCCCAGCCACGCACCCTGACCGCTCGGGGTGTGGGTGACGACATCCAGGTGGTGCTGGCTCCTGGTTGCCGGGAGATGGAGGGGCTTGGGGACAGGCTCCAGGTGTCCCTGGCACATGGACATTGTCTTGGTTTGCTGCTCAGCACCAGCCTAGCACCCAGGCTCTGTGTGGGTCCTGCTGTGGGTCTGTGGTGACGCACATCCCTGCTGGGGGCCAGGGCGCGAGGCAGGGTCCCCATGCCTCCTTCTGGGGTGTCTCTAGGTCATGACCCTGGGTAGCTTTGGACTGCATTTTTTTTTTTTTCCCTTCCTTTTTTTTTTTGGTTCTTTGAGACAGGGTCTCACTATGCAGTTCAGGCTAGCCTTGAGCTCATTTTGTAGCCCAGGCTGGTCTCGAACTCACACTGATCCTCCTGCCTCAGCCTCCCAAGTGCTGGGATGGCAGGTGTGCACCACCATGCCTAGTTGGACTGCATTTTTCTGCCGAGTCTAAGTCTCCCTGGACACCACACATCTGAGGTGGCCGTGCTCTGGTAGTCCCAGACACTGCAGGTCCCCAGCCTCCACGTCCCACACCAGACACAATGACCATGAATGTCCCCAAGCAAGGAGAACAAGGAGTTTGAACAACTGCCTGGGAAAAAAGCAGCTCATGTAGCTCCTGCACAGAGTTTGGGAATTTCTTAACAGTCAAAAAAACAGGCATCTGCCCCATGACCTGGTGACCCAGAGCCGCCGCCCCCCCCCCGCCTGGAACACCCCCCCCCCTTGCACCCTCTGTGAAACACACGGCAGGCAGGCTCTTGGGATGCATGCTGTCAGGGTCCCTGCTCTTCTGGGTGCCCAGAGGAAGAGGGGGTCCTGGTGCTGAGGCCCCACTGCAGGCGGGGTGCAGCCCATTCCCAGCTGCTGTTCCCCTGGAGCCCACTTCCCTCCCAGCTGCAGTTGGGGTTTGTTTGGGCCTGGACCGCGTCCTTTGTAAACACGGCCCGCGCCTCCAGTTTCTGAACACCGTGTGCTGAGGGCGGCCGCGCCCCACCCCGCGTGCTCAGCTCCTGCAGGATCTGGCCGAAGACCTTTGTTGTTTGGGTTTTTTTCCCCTTAACTTTGCAGTGGCAGGGACCGGGATTGCAGGGCCTGGGAGGAGCTGCAGCCTGCTGTACAGCATGGGGCCAGGGAGTTTGTTTTTGTTTCTGTTTTCTTTTGAGGGCTGGGGATGGAATACAGGGCCTTTGATGGACTGGCATTCCCAGCTGTTTGTCTTTTAAATTTTCAGACAGGCTGGGGAGATGGCTTAACAGCATAAGTGCCTGCTTGGCTAGCCCAAGGTCCTGAGTTCTATTCCTGGAGGGGAGAGAGAGAGAGACTCACTAAATTGCCCATGATGGGTTTGAACTTGGGACCCTCCTGCCTCAGCCTCCTAGAGTGCTGGGATGACAGGTGTATGCCACTACACCTGGCTTTCTGGAAGTTTTAAAGGCAGAGGAAGGCTATCAGTTGTCTCTAAGGACAAGGAGCTGCTGTTGCTGTCTGTCCCCCCATCTCACATGCCTGAGGCCACCATGCAAGTCTTTGTTATTCTTAGATAGGAGCCACCTTAGTGCGCAGCTGCCAGAGCCCCATCCAGTGGAGTACTCAACACCAACTTCGTGTGCCCTGGTGGGGATGTGGGCTGCACTTAGAGCCTGTTTACAGAAATCTTCATCTCAGGTTGGCCCATGAGACCCCATCTACTCCCATCCCAGCCCTATGTATCAGCTAGCATGGTGTATAACAAACGTATCAAACCCATCAGTTTCAAATAATGCCCAAACCTGAGTAAGCTCACAGTTCTGCATGTCTAGAGCCACTAGACTGACCTGGAAAGGGGAGCCTGGCTGCTTCCTACTCAGAGGATGACGTCTTCCAGTTTTGTGCAGATTGATGGAGAATGTACTCCCTGATGGCTCTAGCACTAAGGCTTCTGTGCTCAGCCATCAGTCCCTGAAGAGCCCCTTCCTATTCCTTGGCAGGCACCCTTCATCCTAAAAGCCAGTCATGAGGAGCTCTGGGGTCACCTCCCTTCCCACTGCTTTCTTCTGGAAGGGATCACCTGATTAGGTCAGGCCCACCCCAAGGAATTCCTTTTTCAAGCCACACCTGCCATTAAGCTATGCACAGCTTACTCAGGGATAGGTCTTGGCCCCACTCAAGCAGAAAAGGGTCACACAAGGTCACTCACCCTGGGCTTCACTGAAACACCTCAGTGCCCCAACCCTGCATGAGCCTGTACTGTGACACCTCCCTGGGAGTCTGGGAAAAGCCGACTGTGACATAACTAGGTAGGAAATGCCAAGCTGGCCCCAGGAGAGGCAGGGTCCCCATGCCTGGCAGGGCATGGCTGCTGCTCACAAGCTGGACAGGGCCACATTAGCCCAGAGGGACAGCAAACCACACAGGAAACCACATTGCCATCTCCCTGGCAGCTACCTGCTCCACTACATAGCAAATCTCCAGAAGAAGGGCTGGTGGAGATGCAGTGACTCCAGAGGTGACTCAAGCCAGGGTGACCCAGCCCCCAGGGACACCGGGTGACATTAGGACACGTGTGACTGTCACAGGAGGGAGCTCCCAGCTTGAAGTAGGCGGAGCCCCAGAATGCCCCACAGAGCCTGCCTGACCCCTGTGTGCCTAGCACCCAAGGGGGCCCAGCTCTGGTCCCCCTGTCCCACTGCAGCAAAGGGGGAAACTGGGGCTGTGTCGCCGCCTCTGCACCATTTGAAGCTGCCCTGAGTAGCCAGGGCCAGGGAGAGAAAGCCGTGCCCTGGAGCCCAGCTACCTGTCTCATACGCGTCTCTATTTCATGCTGTGGCCCTGGGAGTTTGTCTAGGGTGGACTCTGGGGCTCTGAGGTAGAGCTGTGGCGCACTTGGAACCCGCACTCAGCTCCACCCTGGGCGGGACCTGGATGGCACTCTGTAAATGAGGCTGCAACCGGAAGGAGCTCAGAGTGCGGGGATAGAAAATCCACAGCGCCACGCTGCTCTCCTGGAGCCAGCCTGAGCCAGGGACCGTACCTGCGTAGCCCTGACCTTCCTGCTTCTTTTTAATTCTATTTTTTCTCGCATCTGTTTTGTTTTGTTCATTGGTTGACAGGTTTCTGGACACAGGTTTTCCTGTGTAGTCCAGGCTGGCTTCAAGCTTGCAGGGTTCCTCCTGCCTCAGCCTCCAGAGTGCTGGAATGACAGATGCGCTGGGCTCTAATCCAGGCCCAACCCTGTGCCCCCTCTACAGGCCACCAGGCGGCTTCTAAGGCGCCGGCAGGGAGCACATTCCTCGCATTGCTGTCCTTTGACGCGGCTCCGTGCTTTCTCAGCTATGAAAACAATGCTTGGAATTTGGGGGATCACCCGCATTTTTCCCGTCTTGCTGTCATTCTCCCGGTAGAATGGGAAACACCTCTGGGCCGAGGCATCAGTTCCCAAAAGTAGCCGTTTGCTCCAGCAGGAAGCCGCGCGGCTCCAGCTCAGGAGCCAGGAGGGCGGAGCTTCTCGGACCAGCCCAGCCGCGGAGCCCCAGCTTCCCGCAGGCCCAGGCACCGGCGCATCAGCCCAGAGGACCAGACTGCCAGGCCCACCCTAGGCGGCCCTGAGAACCTTTCTTTTCTTTTTATGAATACACATTTGGCTTTAAAGCGCCTGTGAGCCAGCACAGGGGCTTGGCTTTGATCCCAGGGCCTGCCAGTGCTGCCCCCCCCGGCCCCAGGACAAGCTGAGACCACAGTTGAGACGGGGGCGTGGTGGCGCCAGCCTGTAATCCCAGCTCAGAGGAGGCTATAAACAGGCGGATCACTCCGAGTCCGATCTAGTTGTGAGATTCTGAACACCCTATAGACCCTTCCCTAAAATACAATTAATTAATTAATTAAAAAAAACCACACACATTTGCAGTACAGAATGATAATGCATCTTTTTTTTTGGGGGGGGTTCTTTTTGAGACAGGGTCTCCCTGTGCAGTTCAGGCTGGCCTTGAACTCACTTTTGTAGTCCAGGCTGGTCTCAAACTCACATTGATCCTCCTGCCTCAGCCTCCCAAATTCTGAGATTGCAGGAGTGCGCCACCACACCTGGCGGTAATGCATCTTAATCGTTTCCGTTCTCCATCCCTCTTCTCCCTTCCCTCCTCCATTTCTAGGACACCTTCCCATTCACAAAAGCTTGGTCTCTCTGTTTTCTACTGTACTTATACTCCAGGCTTCTCATGTAAGAGAGACCTGTTTAAGCTTGTGCCTCTGACTTACTTAACTAAATACCCTCAAGGTGCCTCAATTCTGCTACCAAGGACTCAAATTTAATTTTACTTTTTATCTTTTTGAAAGAATTTTTTTTTTTTTTTTTTAATTTTTGAGACAGGGTCTCACTGTGCAGTTCAGGCTGGCCTTGAGCTCACTTTTGTAGCCCAGGCTGGTCTCGAACTCACAACGATCCTCCTGCCTCAGCCTCCCAAGTGCTGGGATTACAGGCGTGAGCCACCACGCCCGGCATTTTTTTTTGTCTTTTTGAGACAGGGTCTCGCTATGCAGTTGAGGCTGGTCCTGAGCTCACTTTTGTAGCCCAGGCTGGTCTCGAACTTGCACCAATCCTCCTGCCTCAGCCTCCCGAGTGCTGGGATTACAGGCGTGAGCCACCACGTCCGGCAAGAATTTTTTATTTTATTTATTATTTTTTTCTTGTTTCAGAACCTTTGTTTGTTTATTCACTCATTTTTTATGGTCGGCCCAGCCCGCCCCGAGGGCAGGGCTGGCACAGCATGTGGTGCCGGGATCAAACCGCAGTCCCTGAAGCCGCCCAAGCTTCCCCAAGCAGGCGCTTTAGACTACTGAGCCATCCTGCCAGACCCTAAGGACTCAAATTTATTGTTCTGTATAGCAAAGTAGTACTCGATTGTGTGTAAATGCCATGTTCCCTTCCTTCCTTCCTATCTCTTATCTTCTTTTATTTATTTATTTTGTCTTTTTGAGGCAGGATCTCACTATGCAGTTCTGGCTGGCCTGGAGCTCACTTTTGTAGCCCAGACTGGTCTCGAACTCACAGTGATCCTCCTGCCTCAGCCTCCCGAGTGCTGGGATTACAGGCGTGCACTACCCACCCCTCCACCCCCACTACAACTGTATTTTGATGTAGGACCTAGAACACTTAAGCTGCCAATTGGGTGCTGAATGACAGAGCAATGTCCCCAGTTTACCATAAATTCATAGGGAATAGATTCCAACAACTCAGGGTCCTTCATATTGGTCCTTGCAGTGTGCTTCTCTGGGAGGGACAGGCTGGCATTTACCTAAGCCCAGGTACCTTTCTCTTTGGCTTCTTTCTTTTTCTGATCATTTTCCTTGACACGTTTCAGGAAGCTATCCTGACTTTTTGAGTGTTTAATCTGCTCAATAGGCACATTAATCCTCTTGGCAAGTATCTTGCCCTTAATGCACTTGTTCACAATGCCAACAGCATGCTGGGTGATGTTGTAGATGCTTCCCGTTTTGCCATGGTAACATTTGTGAAGCATTCCTTTTTGCACAGTACCCACTCCCTTCATGTCTACGATGTCAGCCTTTTTGTAGATTCACATGTATGTGGCTAAGGAACAACCTCATGTTTTCTTAAAGGCCTGGAGAACATATACCAGGTTCCCCTCCTCTTGCCTTTTGTGTTAGTCATTTTGGTAAATTACAGCAGACACAAGGTTGTAATTCAGGTCTGTAGAATGCAAGGAGCCATAGCCACATGGAGACACTCTGGAGAATGAACTTTTTAAAAATCTTAGCCAGGCACAGTGGCACACGCCTGTAATCCCAGCATTTGGGAGGCTGAGGCAGGAGGATCAGTGTGTGAGTTCCAGACCAGCCTGGGCTACAAAAGTGAGCTCAAGGCCAGCCTGAACTGCATAGTGAGACCCTGTCTCAAAAAGACAAAAAATAAAATAAAATAAATAAATAAAAAATCTTTTAAATTATTTATTTATTTATTTATTTATTTATTTATTTATTTGGTACAGGGTCTCACTATACAGCTCAGACTCGTAGTGATCCTCCTGTCTCAGCCTCCCCAGCTTACATCCCCCACGGTACCCACTCCCTTCACGTCTTCACTACGCAGTTCAACCTGGCCTTGAGCTTACTTTATTGGCTTTATAGCAGTTGTTGGAACCTATTCCCTATTAATCTCCCCTGGCATTACAGGTGTGCACCACCATGCCTGGTTTTGGTGGCCAGCAGGCACGCCCAGGATTCTGGGGCCAATACAGCATGCGGTACAACAGATCAATCTGGGCAGGCACTTAGATAGCTGAGCTACCTCCCCAGCCCTTTTTGGTCTTTTTGAGATTGAGTTTCCCTGTACAGCTGAGACTGGCTTGGATTTGCTTTGTAGCCCAGGCTGGCCTCAAACTTTCAACAATCTTCCTGCCCTAGCTTCCCAAGTGCTGGGATTACAGGTGTGCACCACCACATCTGGCTAAAATGAATTTAGAGTAGAGTGAAAACTGCTGTCTTCTAAATAGGAGACACTAGCCAGCCTCTAGCTCTGGGGCTGCCAAACATTATTTCTAAGCCACGGAACCTCTTCAGAATATAGAAGAATCACCATATGTTTAAGGCCAGCAAAACTTTGTCTCAAAAAAAAAAAAGAAGTTTATTTAAAATGAGGTGCAGCAGGGTGTGGTGGCTCATACCTGTAATCCCAGCACTTGGAAGGCTGAGGCAGGAGGAGGATCATTGCGAGTTTGAGACCAGCCTGGGCTATGAAAGTGAGTTCAAGGCCAGCCAGAACTGTATAGCAATGCCCTGTTTCAAAAAGACATACAGGGCCCGGCAGGATGGCTCAGTGGTCTAAAGTGCCTGCAGGTGGCTGAGGGACTGCGGTTCGATCCCCGGGACCACATGCTGTGCCAGCCCTGCCCTCACGGCAGGCTGAGCCAGCCATAAAAATAAATAAACAAACAAACAAATGTTCTGAAACAAGAAAA
>PVJA010049733.1:0-13602 GCA_004027025.1 Myocastor coypus
GCACTTGGGAGGCTGAGGCAGGAGGATCGGTGCGAGTTCGAGACCAGCCTGGGCTACAAAAGTGAGCTCAAGGCCAGCCTGAACTGCATAGTGAGACCTTGTCTCAAAAAGACAAAAAAAAAAGAACCTTTGTTTATTCACTTATTTTCTTGGCCGGCTCAGCCTGCCCTGAAGGCAGGGCTGGCACAGCATGTGGTGCCGGGGATCGAACCGCAGTCCCTGAAGCCGCTCAAGCTTTCCGAAGCAGGCGCTTTAGACCACTGAGCCATCCTGCCAGGCCCAACAATGACTTTCTTAATGCAAACAAAATCTGAACCAAAAACAATTGGTCTGGTTGTAGGGATGTCTTACAGAAGGAAGCATAACCATTGCATAAAAAGGTCAATTTAAAGTGATCACTTTTTTTTTTTTTTAAATTAGGGTTGTGGAGATGGCAAGTGGTATAAGTGCCTGCCTTGCAAGTGCAAGGTCCTGAGTTCAATCCCTAGTACTGAATAAATAAATAGCCAGAAAGATGGTTCAGTTGTCTAAAATGCCTGTTTAGGCAACCTCAGGGACCACAGTTCAATCCCTGGCACCACATGCTGTGCCAGCCCCACCCCAGGGTAGGCTGAGCCAGCCATAATACAAAAAAATTTTAAAAATAAAAAAAAAATAAAAGCGAGCACTTTTTGGGCTACAAAAGTCTCTTCTAGAGATAGAACAGTTGACTGGAGGATTTGGCCTCATGCACTGAGCCAAGTCTTCAGACATTTGTGCTCTCCACTTAATCACTTAGATAAACATTTTTTAGTAACTGGACAAGATTGAAACTTGAGGGCCTGGCGGGATGGCTCAGTGGTCTAAAGCAACTGATTGGGAAAGCTTGGGTGGCTTCAGAGACCGAGGTTCGATCCCTGGCACCACATGCTACGCCAGCCCTGCCCTTGAGGCAGGCTGAGCCAGCCATAAAAATGAATGAATAAACAAACAAAGTTTCTGAAACAAGAAATAAATAAATAAATGAAATAAAATAATTAAAAAAAAACTTGAAGCACATAGGTGAAACATATTTATCATCTAGCAATCACATTTTATATATTGGTAAGCACTTAAAGCTGACAAAAATCTCTTTTTTACTTTTAACAAGTAATGCACAGATGTGAATTAATTCCTTAACAGCCACCATAGAATGTAAACTATTGTAAGTTGCCTTAGCCTAATTCCTGAAGGAATGACTCATTAAGTTATAGAAACTCAGGTAGAATTCCTGTTTACTAGCAGAGAGAGAAAAAGTACAACAGGCAAATAGAAATCTTTTAGTGGTCAAGAGCCAGTTTCCACCAAGGAACCTTTGGGTCTAGCCAGTACCCCTCAGGTGTTTTCAGTTTCTTTTCTTTTTGTCTTTTTTTTTTTTTTGAGACAGGGTCTCGGTATGCAGTTGAGGCTGGCCTTGAGCTCACTTTTGTAGCTCAGGCTGGTCTCGAACTTGCACCAATCCTCTTCCCTCAGCCTCCCGGGTGTCTCAGTTTCTTTTGACTCACACAATCAGAATTCAATCTCCAGAAAGGAATCGGGCTGTATTTCTGGTCAACATTCCATCAGCCATAGGCTTTGATGGGAATTCACCAAAGACCAGCTAGGGAGACTTGTCCTCTGCTTTAAAGAGTGGCACCTGCTCTAGGGGCATTTACTAGCTGGTAGAGTAACTACTGTTTGTCCAAGTTCTATAAGGGATAGTTAAAAGCCTGAAGAAGATTACCTAGCACTTCATGGTAACGCTTTAAAGTCTAAAACTTAGTTATTATGCACCTAAATAATTAGACCTAGGAGAAAAGGTTATGATCCTTCCTTACACTAAGTTTGTTTTGGTCCCATACATGTGATGCTTTCAGAGATAGCTCTTTCTGGTGTCACCCAACAAGGACAAATTAAGAGATGTGGCACTGCCTTCATGTTGCATAGTGTCCTCATCAACTGAACCCATTGTAAGATTGCCTTTCTGAGTCTGAGGAATCAGCTGCAAACTGGATTCCTCAGAATCTGACTGCAAGGGCTCCAAAGCCAAGGAGATAAGGTTACATAAGACCACATGCTTACAGGGATAGGTTCTCCTTGCTGGTGTGCTCTGTGTAGAGCTTTCATAACCCGCTTCCAAACTTTTAAGTTTAGAGTAGTGTTTCCCTTTACGTTGAAACCAATGATTCTTCAAAACTGTTTGGGTTCACCTTTATTCCCGCTCCTTCAAGTACTGTCCAAATAAGATGGACATACTCATTTTCTCCTGAAGCAGAATTTCCCATTACTTTGAGCTTTTGCCGATGGTCTCGCCTACTCTGGGCATACTTTTCCCATGCGGTCCTCTCTTAACTCACCCCTGGTCATCTTCTGTGCCCCACATTGTGCCCCACTTGTGTATGTTATGAGACGGTGCCACAAGAAACGACGAGAAGAACCAATGAAGGTAGCTTCAGAGGACTCACTGAGATCCGTCCCTCAGTGAGCACAGAGCCCCAGAAGCAACTCAGCTTTATTTCAGGCTAATGAACGTGATCTTGTGCTTAATTACTTTAGGAAAGGAGGACCACATCCTCTATTGACTTCCACCTTTTCCTTATCAGTAGGTTCATACAGATGTTAATTGTTAACACTCCAAGCGGGGGAGGAAGCAACAAACGGAGCCAGTGGGTGAAGCTGTTATCTTCCTCCTTGAATCCCAGATTTCCAGGATTCCCAAGCAACAGACTACAGCTGTTCCTGGGCTTTGTTTACTGTTCTCTGCTTCTTAGGCCTTTGTCTTATCTCTACAGACCGCGTTGGCAAGCAGCTTGGAGGCCACTGCTACTGAGATGCACTCCTTATTGTGTAGTTCATAGACTCAACATTGCTGGCCAACAGCCATTCCCAGAAACTGCAATCTGCTGCAACCTCCCTCCCATGATGCCCAGGGCAGGGGTTGACCTCTATCTCTTTCATCATCATGTGGAAGGTCATATAATCACCTGTGGAGGCCCAGGACTCAGCTGCAACAATGAGGCCATGGCAAAACTTGAAGGCCAAGGTGGTAATTTCATAAAATGTTTTTATTTGTAGTTCCCCCTAGAGCACCCCAGCTGAGCATAGCCAGGCTCACCCCAATGCCGGACTCCCTGGCCCAGGTCCAACAGTTCTGCAGGTCTCTCAAGTCCAAAAACCCCATGAAGTTCACTGGTAGCAGCCTCTCCAACACATGGGCCAGTGCAGTGTCTACTAAGAGAAAAGGGAACAAACTCCTGAGGGCTCTTTTTTTTTTTATTTTTATTATGATTATTATTATTATTATTATTATTATTATTTGGTCTTTTTGAGACAGGGTCTCTCTGTGCAGTTCAGGCTGGTCTTGAGTTCACTTTTGTAGCCCAGGCTGGTCTCGAACTCGCACTGATTCTCCTGCCTCAGCCTCCCGAGTGCTGGGATTACAGGCGTGCGCCACCACGCCCGGCTAACTTTTTTTTTTTTTTTTAAATGTGAGCTGTATTTGTAAGTAAAGAATGATTGATTTGTGCCCTGCCTTTATAAGTTTTATTCTCTAAAGGGGAATATGAGGGCCTGGCAGGATGGCTCAGTGGCCTAAAGCGCCTGCTTAGGAAAGCTTGGGTGACTGCAGGGACCGCGGTTCGATCCCCAGCACCACATGCTGCGCCAGCCCTGCCCTCAGGGCAGGCTGAGCCGGTCATAAAAATGAATGAACAAACAAAGGTTCTGAAACAAGAAAAAAAAAATAAATAAATAAATAAAATAATTTTAAAAAATAATTTAAAAAAGAGAATCACTAGAGTCTGATCTATGTAGAGAGACCCTGTATAACCTATAGACCTTGTCCTAAATTCATAAAAAAAAAAATTTAAAAATTTAAAAATAGGGCCTGGCGGGATGGCTCAGTGGTCTAAAGCACCTGCTTAGGAAAGCTTGGGCGGCTGCAGGGACCGCGGTTCGATCCCCGGCACCACATGCTGCACCAGCCCTGCCCTTGAGGCAGGCTGAGCCAGCCATAGAAATGAGCGAATAAACAAACAAAAGGTTCTGAAACAAGAAAAAAATAAAATAAAATAAAATAAAAAATTATTAAAAAAAAATTAAAAATAATAGAATAAGCCAGACCGGGTGGCACATGTCTATAATCCCAGCACTTGGGAGGCTGATGCAGGAGGATCAGTGCAAGTTTGAGACCAGCTGGGGATCGAACCGCAGTCCCTGAAGCCACCCAAGTTTTCCCAAGCAGGCGCTTTAGACCACTGAGCCATCCCACTGGACCCCTCTAGTGATTCTCTTGTTTTCAGCCTTCCAAGGGTTGGAATTACAGGCGCATGCCATCATGCCCAGTCTGAATCACTATTTTAGCACACCCTGATGGCAGGGCTGGCATGGCATGCCAAGGATCAAAGCCGGGCTGCTGTGCTCTGCTTAAGCAGGTGCTTTAATCCACTGAGCTATCTGGCCAGCCCGACAACTTTATTTTAAAAAGAAATACTTTTATGAGAGTATTTGAGTACTTATTTAGCTTAGCAGGTCATGAGTACTTTCTCCAGTTGTGATAATTTATTTTCTAAAAGAAACAGGTATAAACAAGAAAAAAAAATGGAGAAGAGAGGAATAAAAAGAACAAAAGTGGGGAGAGAATTCAGAAAAAGAAATTAGACATCCTAGAATTGAATGCATGTGCAAAAACAAATGCTACATGTGGCAGCTTGCTGTAGTAATAATTGAAATTAAAATGGCCTGGGAGTAGGGGCATGTGCTTGTAATCCCAGCATTTGGGAGTCTGAGTTACGAGGATCATTTGGGCTCCATAGTAGGTTTGAGGCCAGCCTGGAATGCACAGGGACACCCTGTCTCAAAAAACAAAACAAAATAAAAAGAAATAGATGGTAGAGCCGGGCGTGGTGGCGCACCCCTGTATTCCCAGCACTCGGGAGGCTGAGGCAGGAGGATTGGTGCGAGTTTGAGACTAGCCTGGGCTACAAAAGTGAGCTCAGGAACAGCCTCAACTGCATAGCGAGACCCTGTCTCAAAGGAAAAAAAAAAAAAAAAAAAAAAAGATGGAACAGCTTTGAGTTCACATCACAGGAAAAACCTTTTTAAAAAGTTCATGAATAAAAAAGAAAATTGGGGCCTGGGGTGGTGGCACACACCTGTAATCGGAGCACTTGGGAGGCTGAGGCAGGAGGATCAGTGCAAGTTGAAGACCACCCTGAACGACAAAAGTGAGCTCAAGACCAGCCTGAACCGCATAGTGAGACCCTGTCTCAAAAAAGACGAGAAAAAAAAAGGCGAGGGGGAGGGAATTGGGAAAAGGACTGCAGGAAGGAAGAACAGCGAAAAACTTTGTATGTACACCACTCTTCAAAGACTTCTCTGTTTTATGGGCTCTGCTGTTTTCAGCTCTGGAGGTAGCATGCACCCTTATTAGTGTAAGGGTGTGCCTGGTTCTTGCAATGAGAACAGAAAATTACAGCATTAATTCCAAGCATCGATAGGAAAACAGCGAAAGAAGCCGATCAGAAACCAGATTCCTAGTGTGTGGAAAAACCTGATATCAAAACCTGTATGAATGCCTGAACACTCCTGTTTTTTAAAACCCACTTAGGAGCCTTACCAAAAAGTAAGGCCTCAAAAAATTGAGATGAGACTTAGAGCTGTTTCTCCCTACCGAAATACATCATCTAAAGAGAAATCAGAGTACGACTACAAGTGTGTGTACATATAATTGAGTAACTGTAACACCTATACAAGTAATGGTCACTATTTATCCACGCCAGCTAATGACTTTTGTTTTAATCTCTGATAATTCTGTTGAAACAGTCTGGCTCTTAACAGGGGAAGAACGTCAAAAGGAAAAAGAGAAATCTGCCCTTTTTAATTTAGAAAGCGTCCTTTGCGCAATGCATTGTGGGTATGTGCATAAATTTTTAAAATAAAATTGTGCTGGGGATATGGGACTTTTCACTACAGCTGAGCTGTGTTTCCAGCCTTCATATCATATAATGAACCATTTTGTCCCACTTTTTAAAATCTTATACAATGTTTGTTTGTTTTAATGGCCGACTCAGCCTGCTCTGGGGTGGGGCTGGTGCAGTATGTGGTGCCAGGGATCGAACCGCGGCCCCTGAAGTTGCCTAAGCTTTCCTAAGCAGGCGCTTTAGACCGCTGAACCATCTCACTGGCCCCCTTGTTTTTGTTTTTAATAAAAATAAATTTATCTTGAGAAATTATGGTAGAATGCAGCCTGCAACGCCAGCACTCAGGCTGAGGCAGGATTGCAAGTTGGAACACACCCTAGGTGATTTAGTAAGACTGCCTCAAAGTAAAGATTTAAAAGTAAGGAGTTGGGAATGTGATTCAGTTAGAAAGCCCAGGGTACCATCTTTCCAGCACTGAAAGTAGACAAGCATCCCTAGAAAAATAGTAAATGTCAAAACCGAAGATGTGTAAATTAAAAAAAATAAAAATACAATAAACCATTGTCCAAGAATTTGACTATCTTTAATTATACTCATCATGGCACTTCTACTTTTTTCTTGTTTTTTGATTTGTCTGTTAGTTTGTTCCTTTGGTTTTTGGAAACAGGGTCTCGCTGTGTAGCCCAGGCTGGTCTTGAACTCACACCGATCCTCCTGCCTCAGCCTCCCAAGTGCTGGGATCACAGGTATGCACCACCATACCAGGCTCATCCTGACACACTGAACAACAGCTTGGATGGCAGTAAACCTTTTGTAGCTATCTTTTTTTTTTTTTTTTTTTTGGCCTTTTTGAGACAGGTTCTTGCTATGTAGTTCAGGCTAGCCTTGAGCTTACTTTTGTAGCCCAGGCTGGTCTCGAACTCACACCAATCCTCCAGTCTCCCAAGTGCTGGGATTACAGGTGTGCACCACTCTGCCTGACTTGTAGCTATCTTTATACTTCAAACTATCCAGTTTTTGTCTGCAAGTCTTATAAAATTTCCTGTGGTTTCTGCATTATGATACTACTGTCATTAGTGGCTTTGCCCCCAAATTACATTAAAACAAGTGGAGGTGATTAGTGTGTTCACAGATGGTGCAAAGTTCAGGTGCAAAAAAAGGGTCAAAGGCCTGGGGCGATCGCTCAGTGGCATGAGCAACAACCTGGCAAGCAGAAGGTCCTGAGTTTGATCTCAAGTACTGAGAGGAAAAAAAAAAAAGACTGAGTCAAAACTTGGACCTCTCTGCGCCAGGCATGCTAGGTGGCTCCTGCAGTCACAGCACTCCAGAAGACTGAGGCAAGAGGCTTGAGAATTC
The DNA here is from genome assembly GCA_004027025.1 of Myocastor coypus. Lineage (NCBI taxonomy): Eukaryota > Metazoa > Chordata > Mammalia > Rodentia > Myocastoridae > Myocastor > Myocastor coypus. The sequence goes on from PVJA010049733.1 coordinate 7,275, forward strand.
AAGGCCAGCCTACACTACACAGGGAGACCCTCTCAAAACACTGAATAAGAGGGAGAGGGAAGAGCTTAGGCCTCCTGCCTCCGGTGTGTTTTGTATTTTATGAAGCTGAGTGGCTGGGGTTTCAGAAGATTAAGTGGCTCTTTGACAGTTGTAATAGCTGAGTCACAGCTGAGGAGGGAGGAGCACAGGTGCCTTTGTTAAGGAAGGACATCAAATCTGCTTTACGTTGTTCATAAGTGAAGGAGGGGCATGGTGCACATCTGAGACCCCAGCAGCAGGAAGGCTGAGGTGGGAGAATTGCTTGGAGTTGGAGGCCAGCCTGGACCATACAGTAAGTTCAAGGCCAGACTAAACTGCATAGAAAGACCTTTCTCAAAAAGAAAGAAAGAAAGAAAGAAAGAAAGAAAGATAGATAGATAGAAAGAAAATAAAAAAATAGGGGCCTGGGAGATAGCTCAGTAGAATAAGTGCTTGCTTAGCAAGTGCAGGGTGCTGAGTTCAATCCTGGCACCACAAAGAAAAAGAAAAAAGAAAAAGTAAAAAAATCATGCAGAAGGCAGTAGTATGTAGCTCCCCACAGTTCCTTTAGTGTATGGGGTATGTGCTAATGCAGTGGATATTTAAATTTTAAGTTTATTATAGCAAAAGACGCATTGCTGTTAACCCCTCTGCAAGTACTCCTCCTCTCCAACTCACTTATCCCACTCTTTCACAAGTTGTCTCTAATCGTGCTGTTGCAGCTGCCACAATGTCCTGAATCAGTTTGAAACAGTTCCCTTTCATGGTCAGTTTGACTCTGGAGAAGAGCTAAAGGTCACAGTGCTGGATCAGGTGAATATGATGAGTGAGAGCCAGGCACTCAGGAGGGTGAGGCAGAGGCCTGCTTTGAGACCAGCCTGAACTAGATGCAAAACCCTGTGGGGCTGGGTGGGTGGATGATGACCTGGCATGGTGTTCTCAGGAGCCTGGCTTTCTTTCTTTTTTTTCTTTTTTAGAATTTTTTATTTTATTTTTTTCTTGTTCCAGAACCTTTGTTTATTCACTCTTTTTTTTTTTTTTTTTTTTTTTTTTTTTTTTTTTTTTTTTGTTCTTTTTTTTTTTTTTTTTTTTTTTTTTTTTTTTTTTTTTGTCTTTTTGAGACAGGGTCTCGCTATGCAGTTCAGGCTGGCCTTGAGCTCACTTTTGTAGCCCAGGCTGGTCTCGAACTCGCACCGATCCTCCTGCCTCAGCCTCCCAAGTGCTGGGATTACAGGCGTGAGCCACCACGCCCGGCTATTCACTCATTTTTATGGCTAGCTCAGCCCACCCCGAGGGCAGGGCTGGCGCAGCATGTGGTGCCAGTGATCGAACTGCAGTTCCTGAAGCTGCCCAAGCTTTCCCAAGCAGGTGCTTTAGACCACTGAGCCATCCCACCAGGCCCCTTTCTTTTTTTTTTCTTTTTTTGGCAGGACCTAGGTTTGAACTCACAACCTTGGACTTGCTAGGCAGGTGTCTTAGTTACTTTTGACTCATTGCTGGGACAAATACCCGACACTCAAAATGAAGGAGGGAAAGGTTTATTTAGCTCACAGTTGCTCAAGGTTTCAGTCCATATTCAGCTGACCCAAGGCTGAGTGGAACAGGGCAGAGAGCATCCAGTTTATGGCAGCAGAATAGCAACAGTGGCAACAGAGGCAACTGACCAAACAGGGGAGCAGAGCAACAGCTTCAGTCTGTCTCTCTATCTCTCTTTACATTACATTCAGGCTCTCTGCCTTAGCCTATTCACCTTAGGCTACACCCATAATCCCAGAAGTACTTAAAACACATAATCCCAGGGATCATGGATCAAGTCTCAAGCTCTAGATCAGTACTAAAACACATAATCCCAATGGATCATGGATCAAGTCTCAATCTATAGAAGTCCCTGCCCCATGACTGCATGAGGCTTTGGGGGGACAACTAGGCATAAACCATAACAGCAGGTGTTGTGCCGTGGAGCCATCTCCCCAGCCCCAGGAGCCTGGCTTTCTGCAGGATGGACTCAGTTCAGCGTTCATTGTATTTTTTAAAATCATGACTTGTAGAGATGAAAGAGATCTTTCAAAACCACTTCGGAAAGTGACAAGAATGATGGGATAAATATATTTGAAGCAGAGAATATTTTAAGGGGGACTCACAGCAATGTGAATTTTAGTGTTACCATTTATAAAAGTATATATAAGGTGTTGTGCTGCTGAGCTATGGCCCCCGTCTGCACTGTGTATTTCTTTCATAGCCTCACTCAAGTAAAAATGTCAAAAATGAGAAGAGTAGACCATGCCCATGCAGTGGCTAGCTGCATTTGTATGGAAAACCAGGTTATTGGGAGAGCAATCTGAGGGGCTGAGAACAGCAGAGCTGTCCACCTGAGTGCTGTCACCTACAGCAGGAAGGGTGCTCAAAATCAGCAGGGTCTGGTGTAAACCAGGAAGGAGTGAGGAGGGGTCAGAAGGTGACAGGTGACTGCTGACGACCGGGCTGCACAGCCCGGGTCCTGAGGGAGCAGCGAGAATCAGAGCTGGCGGCTGGTAGGAACGGAAGGGGACAGATGCCCAGCTCCCTCGTGGGAGGTCACAGGGAAGTCAGTGGGCACCAGAAGGTCAGGGGTTGGGGAAGGCGGCAGGCAGGGGAAAAGTTCTAGAGCTTTTGCTGATGGTGACTTTTGAGTTGGAGGGTATAGGATGTAGGGGTGGGTGTGAGGTTGAGTCAGTTTTAGGGATGTGTGAGACTTTGTAGAAACGCTGAATATGTTGCGGGTGGTAGTGCTGGGGGTGGTAGTGCATATATGTAACGCCAGCCCTGAGGGAGGTTGAGGCAGGAAGGTTTCAAATTCAAGGCCAGACTAGGTAAATTCAGTAGCAAGACTTTGTTTCAAAATAAAAAAATAATGCTGGGTGTGGTGATGCACACCTGTAATCCCAGTATTCCAGAGGCTAATAATGCAGGAGGATTGCTGTTTCTTTTTCTTTTCTTTTCTCTTCTTTCTTGCCTTGACTTTCTTTCTTTCTTTCTTTCTTTCTTTCTTTCTTTCTTTCTTTCTTTCTTTCTTTCTCTCTCTCTCTCTCTCTCTCTCTCTCTCTCTCTCTCTCTCTCGCTCTCTCTCTCTCTCTCTCTTTCTTTCTTTCTTTCTTTTTTGTCTTTTTGAGACAGGGTCTTGCTATGCAGTTAAGGCTGGACGGGAGCTCACTTTTGTAGCCCAGGCTACAAAAGTTGCACTGATCCTCCTGCCTCAGCCTCCCAAATACTGGTGTTACAGGCATGCTTTGCCATGCCCGGCCTCTGTTTCTGAGGATAACTTGTACTACATAGTTCAAAACCAGCCTGCTTAAGTGAGATTACAAAATCACAAATCAGACCATATCATCTCGACCTTCCTGTTTCAGTAAATTAAAAAAGAAATTGGGGTAGAGCCGGGCGTGGTGGCACACACCTGTAATCCCAGCACTCGGGAGGCTGAGGCAGGAGGATCGATGCGAGTTCGAGACCAGCCTGGGCTACAAAAGTGAGTTCAAGGCCAGCCTGAACTTCATAGCGAGACCCTGTCTCAAAAAGACAAAAAAAAAAAAAAAAAATTGGGGAAAAACTTTTTCAAGTCTGATTGTTTATTAGTAAATGCTTATACTACCTTACTTCCCCATGAGGCTACCTTCCTCATGGGGACTGGTATATGAATATAATCCTTTTTTCGCCCTCTTTGTCTTTTTGAGACAGGGTCTCACTATGTATTTCAGGCTGGCCTTGAACTCACTATAGCCCAGGGTGGCCCCAAACTCAGAGATCCACCTGCCTCAGCACCTCAAGTGCTGGGATTACAGGTGTGCACTACCACCCCTGGTCTTGATATTATTTCTTTGCAACCCTGGATATGTTCAGAAAGTCTTTGCCTATGCTGGTCTTCAAAACTGTTACCTATTTTGACTTACAGTAGTTTAAATATTTCTGTTTTAACATTTAGATCTTTGATCCATTTTGACTTTAGCTTAGTGCATGATGAGAGATACAGTGTAGGTTCAAGCTTTGGCATGTAGGAAGCCTGTCTTCCTAGCACTATTTGTTAAAGAGGTTCTCCTTCCTCCAGCAAAGATATTTGGCCCCTCAGATAGCTGTAGTGGTGTGTGCCTACAATTGCAGTACTCCAGAAGCTGAGGCAGGAGGAGTCCCAAGTTGAGGCTAGACTAGGCTACAAAGTAAGACTGTCATTAAAAACAAAAACAAAAACAAAAAAAAAAGAAGAAGAAAAGAAAAAGAGGACCAATTGGTGGATGCACAGATCTGGTGAGTCATCTAAGCTCCCTTATATCCAGGCTTGGACTGAACCTGTCCATGACCCTCTGAATTGACTCAAGGTTTGCTATTCTGGATGCCGTCTCCAGACAACCAGCCAATCCCACATGGTTGCACTGGCAGTTCCAACAGATGAAAAGTGGCCGTGACCCCTAACAACCACCCTCAGAGCCTGTTTATTCTGCTTGCCACCTGATACACAGATAAATTCATTATGCAGTACTTAAAATGTTGGTCAAATGTGTTGGTAAATCTAAGTTAAAGGCCGGCGGGATGGCTCAGTGGTCTAAGGTGCCTGCTTAGGAAAGCTTAGGTAGCCACAGGGACTGCAGCTCGATCCCTGGCACCACATGTTGTGTCAGCCTGGCCCCCAGGGCAAGCTGAGCCGGCCATAAAACAGACAAACAAACAAAAAAAGTCTAATTTTTTTAAATTTGTCTTTTTGAGACAGGGTCTCACTATGCAGGTCAGGCTAGCCTTGAGCTCACTTTTATAGCCCAGGCTGGTCTCGAACTCACACTGATCCTCCTGCCTCAGCCTCCTGAGTGCTGGGATTACAGGTGTGTGCCACCACGCCCAGCTTAAAAAATGCCTAAGTTAGGGGCCCGGCAGGATGGCTCAGTGGTCTAAAGTGCCTGCTTAGGAAAGCTTGGGCGGCTGAAGGGACTGCGGTTCGATCCCCGGCACCGCATGCTGTGCCAGCCCTGCCCTCAGGGCAGGCTGAGCCAGCCATAAAAAATAAAACAAAACAAACAAAAGTTCTGAAACAAGAAAAAAAAGTCTAAGTTAAGGGCGCTGGGGAGACAGCTCCGTGGCACAAGTGCCTGCCTGGCAAGTGCAAGGTCATGAGTTCGAACCCCGGTCCCACAAAAAAAAAAAAAAAAAAAAAAAAATAAGTTAAAACATGGAAAAAAGCCGGGCGTGGTGGCTCACGCCTGTAATCCCAGCACTCGGGAGGCTGAGGCAGGAGGACTGGTGTGAGTTCGAGACCAGCCTGGGCTACAAAAGTGAGCTCAAGGCCAGCCTGAACTGCATAGCGAGACCCTGTCTCAAAAAGACAAAAAAAAAAAAAGTCTAATTCAGGGACTGGGGAGATAGCTCCTTGGCATGAGTGCCTGCCTGGCAAGTGTAAGGTCATGAGTTCAAATCCTGGTCCCTCAAAAAAAAATCTAGCTCAGACTTAAAAAATATACATGCTTATCTATGAAACACGGGACTCCTTTTGCCAACTAAATGACATTAGGTCAGAAACCATTCTTGAAGACTTGGAGGACAGGTTTCACTGGGACAGACTGGCTCTGATCCCCCTCTACATGCTAGAGGGAGTGTCAGTCCTGCTCTGTTTCAGTTTTCTTTCTTTGACCTTATTCTTTTTTTTTTTTGGTCTTTTTGAGACAGGGTCTCGCTATGCAGTTGAGGCTGGCCTTGAGCTCACTTTTGTAGCCCAGGCTGGTCTCGAACTCGCACCAATCCCCCTGCCTCAGCCTCCCGAGTGCTGGGATTACAGGCGTGAGCCACCACGTCCGGCTAGAGATTGATAAGTTTTTATAACTACTCTTGGTAATAAGACATGGTATTTGTGTGAATTAAAGGTTGATAACCTCAGAATGTGCTGAATTGTACTAACCTAAGTTAAAGTGATTCATATTGCTATATATGTGCCTAAAACAATCAGCCCCTATATAGTAAGTGGTTATTAAGTTTAGGCCTGACTACCTGTTGAACCATACAGGGATGTAGTTAATGATTTCATTCTGCTAAAGATCGGAGGGAGTTCATTTAAATCTTGTACTCAATCTATTGTCTAGTTAATTTGTAAATTGTGCCTGTATGCATTAGTATGCTACAAATGATTAATTTTAAAAATCAGTATGTGCTAAAGCAGAAAGTAGTTTTTATATAAAAACCCTGTACTCTGTCACTCGGTGTGCTTCACTGTCTTCTCTCCTGTGTGAGTGGAAGTCAGGAAGGCCCCGAGCTTGGTATTAAAGGCTCAATTTTTTTTTTTTTTTTTTTTTTTTTT
>PVJA010049734.1:0-13566 GCA_004027025.1 Myocastor coypus
TTTTTTTTTTTTTTTTTTTTTTTTTTTTTTTTTTTTTTTTTTTTTTTTTTTTTTTTTTTTTTTTTTTGTTAAATATAGGATCTCATTATGTAGTTCAGGGTGGCCTTGAAGTCCCAGTGATGCTGCCTCAGCCTCCCAAGTACTGGGATTACAGGTATGTAAAATCATGCCTGGCATATGTCCATATGTTTATACTAATACCTAATGCCTTTTTTTTTTCTTTTCTTTTCTTTTTTTTTTTTTTTTTGGTCCTTTTGAGAAAGGGTCTCCCTATGCAGTTTAGGCTATTCTTGAGCTCATTCTGTAACCCAGGCTGGTCTAGAACTTGCAATGATCCTCCTGTCTCAGTGGGATTACAAGCACACACAACCAAGCCAGCCTAGAATATACTCCGAACAGGGATTGTGATACCAGTAACAAGGAATGCCCAAACTTTTAAGCTGTCCAGTGTATTAGGGACAATCGCCTTAATATACTCAGGTTGAATAAATACATACCTTTAATTTATCAGATAAATCTTTAATCTCATTAACAGCTCCATTGTATTTATTGGCTAATTCTCTTAATTCTTCTTGAGTCCGTTCATTCATCTCTTTCAGGTGGGTACATTCATCTTCAGTGTTACTGAGACTTCGCTGCAATGCAAGTTCACAGGTAACTTATTTAGATTAAAAGCACATTTATTATTTAGAATTCCTTCAAAGCTTATTTCAAAAACAATTAACTCATAGGACTGACCAGCTACAATTTTGTATATACTTAGATTTCTAAATTTCTGTGTAAAAAATGTAATAGTTTTTTTAAATTAATTGTATAGGGAATAGAATATCAAAGTCTGCTGAATTATCTCACTGGCCCTATCAATTAATTCTTTTTTTTTTTTTTTTTTTTTTTTTTTTTGCGGGGGGGGTTCTTTTTGAGACAGAGCCTAAGCTATACAGTTCAAGTCAGGCTGGCCTTGAGCTCACTTCTAGCCCAGGCTAGTCTTGAACTCACACTGATCCTCATGCCTCAGCCTCCCAAGTGCTGGGATTACAGGTGTGTACCACCACATCCGGTTCCTATCAATTAATTCTTTTTTTTTTTTTTTTTTGTCTTTTTGAGACAGGATCTTGTTATGCAATTCAGGCTGGCCTTGAGCTCACTTTTGTAGCCCAGGCTGGTCTTGAACTCGCACCCATCCTCCTGCCTCAGCCTCCCGAGTGCTGGGATTATAGGCGTGCGCCACCACGCCCGGCTCCTATCAATTAATTCTTAAAAGAAAGTTTATACAGCAGTTGCTTTTCCTGTATGCCCAATAACCAAAAGGCACAATGTGATGAGGTCATTATAGAAATGTTGTGGTCTTTAGGGTATATTTAATATTTAGTCTACGATGGACATTAATTTCTGTGTTCATGTTACAGTGGTTTAAAGGAGTGACCCATATTATAAATTAGGGATTTACTTTTTATATATTTATTTATTTATCTTTGGTCTTTTTGAAACAGGGTCTCCTTATGCAGTTCAGGCTGGCCTTGAGCTCACTTTTGTAGACAGTCTTGAACTCACACCAATCCTCCTGCCTCAGCCTCCCAAGTGCTGGGATTATAGGTATGTGCCACCACACCCAGCTTTTGTTTTTATTTTTTAAGCAGAGCATTCATCTGTCTCCTCTTTCTTCCTCTGCCATTCTCTTTAATCTCTCTTATAATGCTGACTGAAAGCAGGGTTTTGCCAGTATGTGCTTGACCACTGAGCTATACATGCTCAATCTCAAGAATCACACTGTTAACCGGGTGAAGTGGCTCATATCTATGATCATAGTGCTTGGGAGGCTGAGACAGGAGTATCAGTGAGAGTTCCAGACCAGCCTGGGCTACAAAAATGAGCTCAAGGCCAGCCTGAACTGCAGAGTGAGACTTTGTCTTGAAAAGACAAAAAAAAAAAAAAAAAAAAAAATCACACTGTGACTGTTCCTAAAGGACCTGGAAAGATCTTAGAATCTTCTGCTTTGAATTTCCAAAGTAAAAAGAGCTCAGATTTCTTCTTTGGAGGATGAGTAAAGTAGGAACATATAAACTAAATTCCCGCCTTACAATAATCATCCTTGTCTAGAAAGAAAGAGATGAGAGAAGAAAACAGAATGATTTGAAGCAAGAAGCCAGGTATAGTACTATATGCTTATAACCTCAGCACCTCAGCTACTTAGGAAATGAGGATAGGAGGATCACAAGTTTAAGCAAAGCCTGACCAACTTGGTGAAACTCTGTCTCAAAATAAAATGAAAAGTGTTAGTGGTATAACATAAGCATACCATATGTGAAGCCCCCATATGGGGAGTGGGGAAGGTCTGATGACAAGAGACCAATTACCTGGCACACACCGTGGTTCATTATATAAAGGCTGAATGCCAGACAGCAAACAGAAGATTCCCTGATTAGTCTTCACTTTTCTCATTGTTGACTAGGAGCCATAAATACCAGAACACAAATAGTGATGTTGGGAATTCTTACCAATGAAAGCAGCATACCTGGTTCTATTTCATCAGACCAATATATATTTCCCAGCAATATAACAATAACAACTAATTTTAAGGTATCCTGGAATATGTGAAATTCTCAAAGAATCATATCTTTTTCCTTTTTTTAAAAGATAGGGTTGGGTCAGCAAGATAGCTCAATGGTCTAAAGCACCTCCTTAGGCAAGCTTAGACAAGTGCTCAGGGACTACAGTTCGATCCCTGGTACCACATGCCAGTTTCACCCCCAGGGTGGGCTGAGCCAGCCACAAAAAAAAAAAAAAAAAAAAACCCAGGGTCTTATGTAGCCCAGGCTAGCTACATGTGAATGTGTTCCAATCTTGCCTCAGCCACCTAAGTGCTAAGATTACAGATGTGTCACCATGCCCAGCTAACAATCATACCATTATTTAGTGTTTCTAAAGTGAAATACCTCAACTTCTGAAAGTTTTCTAACCACTTCTATTTTCTCCTGAAGAACCCGCCTCAGGGACTCTTTGGCTGTTGTTTCATAGTTGTGTTTATCCTCTTGTAATGCTATAAGTTCTTTCCGTAAACTATCTTCTGTTTGACTCTAGAATAAAACATTTATAATTATAGTCATTTTTTTTTAAATAAAAAGCTTCCTACCATTACACAAAACACATTATAATACTTTTGAAATTATTTATTAAGGTATCTTTAAACACAAATGATAGTCGTCCTATATTAACTAAAGCTATACTTAAAGGATACAACAATTAAAAAAGACTACACTGGAGATGGCAGCTATAATAGCTCAGTGACATAAGTGACATTAAGTGCCTGTATGGCAAGTGCAAGGTCCTTAGTTCTATCCCTAGTACCACAAAACAAACAAACAACAAAAAAGACTACATCAACAAATTATGTCTTTCGAACATTATTAATTCTGACTTCTAACACAGAAAAGTTCAAAGGCAATTGAGAACTCCCTAATACATAAAATTAACTTTATGTTATAAAAAAAAAAAAAAAATTAACTTTATGTTATATTCTCTGCAAGCCACTGTACATACTTCTATGGCAATACATAATCAATTACCTTTTAACACATCAAGCATTCTAAATAATGGTTTAAATAGTCAACTCTGAGCCAGGAATATAGCTCAGCAGCATAAATGACTGCCTGGCAAGTGCAAGATCCCAAGTTTGATTTCTGGCACCTCAAAAATAAACTAATTTCTTTCTTTCTTTTTTTTAAGTGGACTCCAGGGCCTGGGAGATAGCTCCATGGCACCAGTGCCTGCCTGTAAAGTGCAAGGTTATGAGTTCAAACCCTTGTCCTGCAAAAAAAAAAAAAAAAAAAAAAAAAAAGTAGACTCCATACCTGGGGTAAGAAATATCCCAAAGGATCTTGAAATATCCTCTTTATATGGCTATAGTTCTACAAAAAGAACCACCCTCAAGAGTGACCTACACTAAAAATGGGATAATCTGAATATCAAGGAAAACAGTATAATTGATTGAAACATATCAAATATGTCTACATCTATGTGGGGGTACAAACTACTTCATGGTCATCTTTTGGTGAATAAAAAGAAATCACTCGTTTTGAAATCTACAGTGAAGAAAACCATCTTCCCCATTTTTCAAGTAGAAAATGTACTCCAGGGACCCAAATGGTTAACAAAAACTTCTCCTTAAAGAAGTAATACAGGGGCCCGGCAGGATGGCTCAGTGGTCTAAAGTGCCTGCTTAGGAAAGCGTGGATGGCTGCAGGGACCGTGGTTCAATCCCCGGGACCACATGCTGCGCCAGCCCTGCCCTCAGGGCAGACTGAGCCGGCCATAAAAATAAACAAACAAACAAAAGTTCTGAAACAATAAAAAAATAATAATAATAAAAAATAAAGAAGTAATCCAACTAAGTAAATGAAGCAATAATAGATCATCTTTATAACTTTAATGAAATAATGGATCTAGTTAAGAATCATCAATGACTGATAAAAATTCCCAAAAGGACAGAAAACTAGACATTACTACCTTTTGCTCAAAGAACACAGTACCACCCATTAAGAGTTGATGGCCGCATGGGGCCAGCGGAATAGCTCAGCAGTCTAAAGAACCTGCTTAGGCGAGCTTAGGCGACTGCAGGGACCCAGAGACCATGGTTCAATCTCCACCCCCAGGGCAGGCTGAGCTGGCCATAATATATGCTAAAAAAAATTCTCTTGATAACAGATTAAAACAAACTCTAAATGTATAAAATTTTAGCATATACTCAGTCAAAGAAATGAAGCTACATTAAAAAATGCAGGCATTCTTCTTTATGTATTTGAGATTACATACTTTGGAGCATGCCTGTAATTGGTTTCCCATAACTTCTAACCGTGATAAGAGTCTATCTTCATCTATTAAAGCCTGTTGAAGAAGAGAAATCAAGTAATTAAAAACACAACAACAAAAGCACTGACCAGTGCTGACAATACGGAATATTATGGCTGCTTCCCAGCTTGGCTGGGGCTAGCATGAGTGACCCTGGGCCCTCCCCTGATGCTTGTATCTCCTTGTCTTGCTCTTACTTGCTGCTTCTCTCTCCTCCCCAATAACGTCATCCACCCACCCCCCCCATGCAATGCACCTGCATTCTGTACATCTTTCCTGGTTGTGCACCCCCCCCCATAGATGGAAGACTCATTAAAAAGCATAGTAATCAACTGTTTTAAAATAAACAAGTAACAAAAAGCCTGAACAATATGCACCTTTAAAATGCTAACTTCAGGGGCCCGGCAGGATGGCTCAGCAGTCTAAAGCATCTGCAAGTGGCTGCAGAGACCGTGGTTCGATCCCCAGCTCCACATGCTGCGCCAGCCCTGCCCTCAGGGCAGGCTGAGCCGGCCATAAAAAGAAATAAACAAACAAAAGTTCTGAAACAATAAAAATAAAATAAATTTTTTAAAATGTTAAAAAAAAATGCTAACTTCAATATTTATTCTTTAGTCAGAAAACACTGCCTTAGCTAAAAATTTTAGCTTTAGTTCATTCAGTACATAAGGAACAAAACATTTTAAATGCTTCCTAAGTATACAGTTAATAGAAATACCTGCCAACTGGTATCTGAAGCCTCTTGGGTGATGGCCAGTAGCCGCTGAAGCGTGGCTAACTTCTGTTCCAACATCTGTTCCCGATGTAAGGCCTCCTATTCTTACAAATCACAAAAGAGATTGTCATAACTTGGGATGATTCCTTTGAAGTGTAATCAATATTCAACACATTGTGAATAATTCTCACATTATACTCCCTTGATATTTTTCAAAGTATTTCAAACTTGATAACCTTTTTAATATAGATATATACATGCCACATCATTTTAGGCTCATCTGTTGGGCTTTAAGAAGTATTTTTTTAAGAGTTACTCTAGCAGCTTCCTTTGAGACAGAAAATAAGTCACTTGTTTTGTTTTTTCTTTTTACCAATAACTTTAGGACTGCATTTAATATACATACACATATCCATAGGTAAAATATGATTGTATCTCAGGACAAACTCATTCCAGATTCAGACAAAGTAATCAAGTCAATACTGAAGACATTTTACAATGGCTTATCTGCACAGTATGATACTTTCCCTGACTCTGTGTCATTAGCAGCAATTAATATGCCCTGGATAAAAGTCCACTATACTAATGTAATGTAGAGGAAGGGTCAAAGAGTTATGTCCAAGTCCAAAGTAGAATTTTACAGAGAAAGTCATTGGTAAGCACAATCTGATCCCAAGGTGACTTTTTTATATTAAGTATCTGCAATAGGGTCTCCCACAATGGGAGTCAAAATGAAATGTTCACAGCATTTTATTCTTGGCATTGGCACAGTTTTATCTTTTCTTCCTGCAAGTACTCAAAGAACTCTTGCTATCCTATTTTCTTTGAGTAACCTCAACAGATAAATACAAATGTCAAAAAAAAGTACTTATTTAAAGCATGAATTTATTATTTTCTATAACCTCAATAATTATTACAGAAAATCTAATTAGAATTATGTACTATACTTCAATATAATTCTAAATATGTAGGTTAAGAATTGTGTGAGGGGTTGGGGCTGACAAGATGGCCCAGCGGTCTAAAGTGACTGCTTAGGAAAGCTCAGGCAACCTCAGGGACTGCAGTTCAATCCCTGGCACCACATACTGTGCCAGCCACTCCCCCAGAGCAGGTTGAGCTGGCCATAAAGTAAGTAAGCAAGTAAATAAATAAATAAATGGGGGAAAAAAAAAAACAATCATATGAAACCCTTTACATCTCAGAGTCTATATTTTTAAACACCATTGCACTCAGAAATCACATTTTTTAAAACTTTCTTTTTTTTAAAATATATATATATATATATATATATATATATATATATATATATATATATATATACATATATATAATGGTCAGCTCAGCCTGCCCTGGGGTTGGTGCTGGCACAGCATGTGGTGCCAGGGATTGAACCACAGTCTCTGCAGTTGCTTAAGCTCATGCTTTAGACTGCTGAGCGATCTTGCCAGCCCTAAAAGTTTTCATTTGAAAGAGACTATTAGTCAGTTCTACTTTAAGCTTATAAAAGATTTCTGCTGTGCAGGAAATTACACAAATGTAAAATGTTTACTAGAAACAAAACCATCAACTAACTTTATTTTTAAAATCCACCTCCACTAGATGGTGCAATTCCACTTTTTGAAATACAATTGAATTAGCTTTTCTGCCTTTCCTTTCTTTTTTCCTTTCCTTTCCTTTCCTTTCCTTTCCTTTCCTTTCCTTTCCTTTCCTTTCCTTTCTTTCCCCCTCCCCTCCCCTCCCCTCCCCTCTCCTCTCCTCTCCGCTCCTTTCCTTTCTGTATTTAGGACAGGGTCTACAGGATCTACAGGCTCTCATTACATAGATTGTCCTCATAGTGATCCTCCTATTTTCAGCCTCCCAAGTGCTGGGATTACAGGATTGTGCAACCATGCTGTCTCAATCGCTGTCTCACAGCAGGATGGGGATCGAACCGCAGCTAGTGTTGTGCTCTGCCAAAGCAGGTGCTTTAGTTCACTGAGCTATCAGGCCAGCCCTGGAATTAGCTTTTTAACAATACAAAGTATAGTCCAGCAGCACCTCAAAAAACCAACAAACCAAAAGAAACCCCAAACCAAATCATCCCTGTTTAATTTTATATTACAAACTACTTTGGAATATCCTCACTTTGGAAGAAAAACTTTTCTTATACAGAAACTTTGCTTTCCTTAGATTCAAAACTCCTGGGCTACGGGCCAGTGAAGTAGCTCAGCAGTCTAAAGCACCTGCTTAGGCAAGCTTAGGCAACTCCAGGGACCACAGTTAGATGCTCAGCACCACATGCTGTGCCAGCCCCACCCCCAGGGCAGGCTGAGCTAGCCATAACATACATACATACATACATACATACATACATATATACATACATACAGTTTTTAAAAATTTTTGGTCATTTTTAATCCTTTGAATTTCTTTGAAAAGGTATTTGTTTTGAACTTGTATGCAGCCACATACAAATATATCCTGCATTTGTAAACTGGCAAAGTAAAAACTAAGTTATTTAATTCTACTCTTAAAGGACTAAGTATTCTCAAGATCTACTTTTACCTGTAGATACTGAGAAAGCTGGAATAATTCCTGAGAGTACATACTTGGAGTGTTAGCAGCAACCTAGAAGTAAAATGACAGTGTCAATAATAACAAAAAACATTTAAATAAAAGACATTAAAAAGAAACTAAGTCTTTGAAATGCCTACTTAAATGTGCAGATAAAAATTAATTTTAAAATTAATCACTTTGCCTAGTAATCAAATTATTTCTGTTCTATGCTTGTAATTTACAAATGGCATTATGCTGATAAGTGTGAAATCTGTAAGCCGGGTAGCTGAACAAGTGCCACTCATGACAACATTCCCTGATAAGCCAAATCTGATAAGCCACAAATCTACAGCATAAAGAGAATATAGCCTTTTCTTAATCTACACGTAACTCCTAAATCAATAAAGCCAAATATTTTCCCTTTAAAATTCATCATAAATAAGCCGGGCGTGGTGGCTCACGCCTGTAATCCCAGCACTCGGGAGGCTGAGGCAGGAGGACTGGTGCAAGTTCGAGACCAGCCTGGGCTACAAAAGTGAGCTCAAGGCCAGCCTCAACTGCATAGCGAGACCCTGTCTCAAAAAGACAAAAAAATCAATCAATCAATAAATAAAATAAAATAAAATAAAATTCATCATAAATAGTTCTTCAGTATATGGGGAAATAGCTCAGGGGCATAAGTGCCCACCTGGCAAGTGCAAAGTCCTGAGTTCAATCCCCGTTTTCACAAAAAAAAAAAAAAAAGGTCACAATTCATTTAAAAGAAATATCATCAAATTGTTATTTTTGTGTGTGTATTGGGGGGAACATGAAATCTCACACTAATGGATAAAGGCAATGAAAATAATTGTCTTTTTTTCTTTACATTTTAATAAAACGACAGAATAATGGTGTTTAAACAGTAATAATAGTGTCAAACTGCTAGACCTTCCCCAAATTATTATTTTGGGGGGGTATCTTTTTGAGACAGCATTTCAGGTTGGCCTTGAACTCACTTTTGTAGCCCATGCTGGTCTTGAATCCACACTGATCCTCCTGCCTCAGCTTCCCAAGTGCTGGGATTACAGGTGTGCACCACCACGCCTGGCTTCCCAAATTACTTTTTATAGGAGCTTCCCAGACCATAGAACACAGAATGGAAGAGGGAGGGACACACTCAAAAGGTTGCTGTAATATTGATCTAAGCCCTCAACAAAAAGTATATCTTGGGCTAAGGATATAGGGCAGTGGCATAAGTGACTGCCTGGCAAGAGCAATGTCCTCATTCTGGTTCCAGGTACCAAAAAGAAAAGTTTCCTTCATTAACATATTGGGTAAAGGCATTGACATTATTTTTTTTTAAATAAGTTGTAAACAACGCCATTATTTACTTCTGAGAAAATTCTTGGTACTGAAGAAGAGGATAATTAACCAGGTTTTACTTTTAAAAAAGGAATCTAAGAAAAATTTCTTCTCAATTTAAAAAAAAAATTTAAAAAAAGAATCTAAGAGACAACTTCAGTTTCAAGCATTCATTTTCATCCAAGTAGGAGAAAAAACTTAAAATATTTTCCCAAACAACTTAGTTTTTAAGGAAAAATAATATTCATGTTAATGTTAAATTATACAGAAGGCGCTTCCACCACAGCAACCATTGAAGAACAGTAGCATGGCCCTCTGCCATTCCATGGCCGTGGGCCTCAACAAGGCCCACAAGGTGACTAAGAATGTGAGCAAACCGAGGCACAGCTGCTGTCTCGGATGCCTCACTAAACACACCAAGTTCGTGCGGGACAAGATCCGGGAGGTGTGCGGCTTTGCCCCCTTCGAGCTGCATGCCATGGAGCAGCTCAAGGTCTCCAAGGACAAACGTGCCCTCAAGTTTATCAAGAAAAGGGTGGGCACACACATTCACGCCAAGAGGAAGCGTGAGGAGCTGAGCAACCTGCTGGCTGCCATGAGGAGGGCAGCTGCCAAGAAGGACTGAGCCCCTCTGGAATAAAACTTTGCAGAAAAATAAACAAACAAATAAATAAAAGGCATTTTGTTCTTAACTTTTCCTTTTTGCTATTTAGCAATGATACCTCTTGTTTTATTTTTTTTGTTGTTTTTAAATTTTTTATTATTATTTAACTTTAACAATGGTTATGTTACATATTTTCATCATCAGATTAGTTTAGATTGATAGATATAGGTATATAAGATTGATCAAATAGTTAAACACTAACACTTTCAATAAACATTACTTTTTTTTTCTTTCCCCCCTTTTTTTTTTATTTAACAGTTGACCCATTGCATATGCAATGTGTCAGCTCTACTTATTTTTAAGGAAAATAGTTTCCCTTATTGCTATGGTCTGAATGTTTGTGTCCCTCACAATTCCTCCATTGAAACCTAACTCCCAGGGTGACATCAGCAGGATACCTCTTGTTTTAATGTACCATTATTTCTGAAAAAAAGAAATACTTTCTAGCAAGAAATTACTGCAATGTTCCTTCCCAGGCAAGCGCTTATTCCATTGAGCTTTCCCCCCATCCTACTGCAATGTTTCTAATGTTTCTGATCAGAACAAGTCAGACTAATCTTCAAAAATAATAAAAAATAAGCTGTACAAGTTCATACTTCTGTGATTTTTCCTTAAATAGGTAAAATGTTGAGTGAAATATTTAGGCATAAAGTTTTCACAAATTTCTTGACAGAACTATAATGCAGAATAAAAAGTAATAGCTAACACTACCCTTACTTCTCTAAGTAGGCACAAAATGGGTTTATACAGCCAATAGTATACTTGAAACAACAAAGGATTTTTTTTGAAGAACCATCTATCCTAAAGTCTCTAAATAGTGGAATTCATGAGATTGAACTAACTAGATAGGTATATATATGCACTGTTTTCTTTATAAAACAGAAGTTTCTGAATAAAGCATATTAAAAATAAGTACTTTCAAAGCAATATAATTAAGTGAGCTCGGAAAAAAAATCATTAGTAACTTACTTTGTCAACAGGACTTGGTAATGGAGAATGGATGACACTGAAAAGTAAAATTTAGAATTTTTATCCAGTTTCTTGACAACAGGGGAAATGGTGTGACAGTACCAGAATATCTTAACCACAAAACGGATACATTTCTTTACATAATTAGAATAACACAAATTATAGTTTCACATTTTCATAAATCTATTAAACTATTAGAAAATAAATATAAGCCAGGCATGGTGACGCATGCCTGTAATCCCAGCACTTGGGAGGCTGAGGCAGGAGGATCGGTGTGAGTTCGAGACCAGCCTGGGGTACAAAAGTGAGCTCAAGGCCAGCTTGAACTGCATAGTGAGACCCTGTCTCAAAAAGACAAAAAAAAAAAAAAAAAAAAAAGAAAAGAAATATAAAAGTTTTTTTATTCAACAATAAATTTCCTTTTTCCTTTTTTTCTTTTTTTTTTTTTGACATAGGTCTCATAAAGTTCAAGCTGACCTTGAATTTATGATGCAGCCAAGGCTGGCCTTGAACTCATGGAGATCCTTCTGCCTCAGTCTCCCAGCTGCTGGGACTACAGATGTACACCACCACACCTAACTATAACAATAGATTTCTAAAAATAAATTTCAAATTGAAAACATAGTGAATGCCCTTTGAGGATCTACTATCTCCTAAGGGATGTAATGAATTCCTTGATACCCTTTTTAAGTAATCCATATTCAATTTTGTAATACATAAAGTAAATTCCTTTAAAACTAAGCATTCCTATATGAAAAGCCTTGACACACACACACACACACACACATACACACACTTCAATTAGAAAGAAAGGGTACAACATGGAACTTGTTCCAGTAGAAAACTTTAGCTGACCAAAACACTACGAACTATTCTCCACCCAGCCGCCTCAGAAGGACACTGAGATTATCAGTGATGGTGAACCTTTTAGAACTTTCAACAATACAAACAGCCTACTGTGGCACACATGATATAGGTTCACCACTACTGGCTTAGGTATATCACCTTAAAACAAAATATTAAATAGACAGAATATACTGGCATTAGTCTTTTGGGCCTGATAAGAATTTACTAATGGGTAACAAGAGGTTTAATATGCAGGTCCAGAAGCTATACTCACGAGGCTCAAATTCTGGCTCCATTTACCAGTTGGAAGGCAAACTGCTAAAGTAAGATAGTACTCAGTTCCAGCATCCCTATTTTGCAGTGCCCTGTAAGATGCCACATTATATGTTGAAGATACATAAAGGGGACATACAGCAAGGTTGCTATCCTTGTCCCCTAGCAGTTGCTCATCACTTCACATCTTAGAAGCTGATCGCCAGCTTGAAAAATGACTGTAAACTCCCAGCTTCAAATGCTTAATCATGCATAAAAGCTGCTGAGAAGGGGCTGGGGAGATAGCTCTGTGGCACAAGTGCCTGCCTGGCAAGTGTAAGGTCATGAGTTTGAACCCTGGTCCCATGCAAAAAAAAAAAAAAAAGCTGCTGAGAAACAAAGCTAGTATGACTTCAAATGGAACACTGACTACCAGCACCAACCTCCTTTCTGAGCACCAGGAATAATCTGTACAGAGTTCACTGAACCTGTATTAACCCCTACAATACCTTGATTACATGTCAGTGTCTCAGAACTATGTTCAGTTCACTTCTGAATTCTTAAGAGTCTGACAAAGCTGGTGCCTAATGAAGGTCTTAAACCAGCAGTTCTCAACCTGTGGGTTGCAACCCCAGCAGGGGTTGAAGGACAAAAACACAGGGGTCACCTAAAGCCATTCCGAATCATAACTGTAGCAAAATTACAGTTTGGAAGTAGCCACAAAAATTATTTTTTGGTTTGGGGTCACCGCAACATGAGGAACTGTATTGCGGTATCACGGCATTAGAAAGGTTGAGAACCACTGTCTTAAACAATTATGCATTTTATTTATTTATTTATTTATTTATTTATTTTTGTCTTTTTGAGACAGGGTCTCACTATGCAGTTCAGACTGGCCTTGAGCTCACCTTTGTACCCGAGGCTGGTCTCAAACTTGGACTGTTCCTCCTGCCTCAGCCTCCCCAACTGCTAGGATTACAGGCATGTGCCATCAAACAAGGCTGACAATTATACATTTTAATTGTTTTTTTCTACATAAAACTAGACAAATGTAAGTTTATTTTTTCTTGAAAAAAAAAGAACAAATATAAAGTAAAACAAAGAAATCAATTAACATTACCTAATCCTAGTACCCAGACATAGTCACTTCAGGTATCCTTTTTTCTGCAGATACTCACATACAGTCTAAATGGAATCCAATAATTGGTATTTTCTTTGAGACAGGGCTCACTATGTAGTGCAAGCTGACCTTGAACTCAATTAGGCAGCATAGGCTAGTTTCAAATTCACAGTGATCCTATTGCTCCCACCTGTTGAGTGCTGAGATTACAGGTGTGCACCACCACACCTGGCAGAAGCAAATATTAAAACCCATTTTTCTTTTTTTTTTTTTTTTTTT